>CM076583.1:262812696-263094511 GCA_034641835.2 Pinus albicaulis
CTCATTGTCTCTTCTTGCTCTCTCTCTCTCAACACTCAACAAACGATAAAAACCAAAATGAACCCCCCCCCCTCATAAACAAATTGTTTTTTCACTTAAAAAAATTTGCGCGCGGCGGGAAGCGTTTTTTTGTTTCGGGGAGCGTTCGGGAGCGAACGCTCCCGGATCGCTTCCGGGGTTTAAAAAATGCTTCCGAAGCGTTTTTTAAACGCCGCTTCCGGAAGCGCTCCCGAAAAGGCAGGGAGCGTTTTAACAGGTTCGGAAACGCGCTCCCGAAAACGCTCCCCTCAGAAAGCGTTTTCGGGAGCGCGTTTCCGAGCGTTTCCAAAACGCTCCTGCATGGAGCGCGTTTCAGAAACGGGAACGAGGGGGGTTTGAAGCTTCCCCGCAACCCTGTATTGAGTTATATGGCTTAAAGCTTGAAAGAATGATACCAATCTTTCTATAGACTCATAGAGATAGATATACTAACAATAGGGGCCAAACTTTCAAGCCAAAGTAATGCCTTAGAAATAACCCTTCCTTCCAACATCAAAAGAATAATCAAAAGTGAAAAACAGCCAATATTAAGTGTTGTCCTTTGTTAATTTATATTTAGGTCAGAGTACTTTACAGATTTAGAGCTAGCTATATCTGAGTATGTCATTGTGAGAAAGCACGTGGCTTTCTATTGCATGCTCCTCTTTTTCGATTTCTCTCTTGCTCGTGGAAAGACTATATGTAAGAATCCCGACTTCCAAATTCTTTCTCATCTCAACGTTCCACTGATTTTTAAACCGAAGACTTACTGTTCATATTGGTAGATGGTCATATTTATAATTTTGGTTGTTGCTTATTACTGTGATAAATCTTTCCCACTACAATTCTCGTGGCTTAAACATCTTTGACACTTCTCTGGTATTCACTTTAAATTCATTCTCCTACCTTTCCTGTTACTTCCCTGTCTTGTGACTTGTCCATCTGTTGCCCTTTGATGAATATCAATCTATACTTTCTATCCTCTTACTGAATATTGCACTTTGAACTATATTACATGGCACTCTGCTTTTGGCTACCCTCATTTGTTTTACTTATCTTCAGGTTGCTGCATTCTTGCAGGATGACCTTCCACAGTCTTCTCTCCTTTAGCTGATGTCAAATCTGTGTATAGATCATCATTATTAAGGCTCTGATTCAACATTATGTCACATTCTGTTACGATTCAAGATCAAGTAGACATCAATATTAGGCTGTAACAAGATCCTTCTAGCCCTCAGATCATCCAAGTGAAAATTTGCATGTGCAAAATTGCGTAGGTGTACCATGTAACTTATCATTAACCATATCATAGTTTAGTGCTTTGAACATGCTCAAACAGGGATATATATTCCCTATCAAATGCTATCTCTGTAAATTGGGCATCACGTTATTTTAGGGTAGACTTCTGATTTACTAATTATGGAGAGTCATGTGGATATCTATTTCTGTGACATAATTGACGTGGCATGTGGAAATCGCAGAAAACAGTATTTATGTTCTTCTGTAAGGGATCTGTATGAAGTTGTGTCCACATATATTTGGAGTATGCATCCAGAAATACTTAAAGGTAATTTTGGAAGAGGCAGGCCACTATACCATCCATAACTCCTCTTGTAGCCCTGTCATCTGGGCTACATGCAGACAATTAATTGCAGGAGGAAATGAATGTTGAGAGCTCTTCCTCAGCCTTACCAATAAGGTTAAATTTCTGTTAACTGCAAGTGGAGAGGACTATAATACAATTATCATATCTAATCTCGTAGCATTCGATTGAAATCGTAAATTTGTACTTACAAATCCCTTGGAGACGGAGACTATGGTTGAACTTGATTCCAACTCAACAGTGTGAGGAAGTCTTCTACTGGCCTTGCTATTGGGGATAACTACATATTTTTCAGATTACTTCCTTCGACTTGTGCTCTCTCCACTACAATGTTTTACAAAGGTTTTTTCTCACTGTTTCAAGAGCTGCTTGGAGATTTGTGGCCTGGAATCTGACCAAGAGGATAGAGTTGTAATTAATCCCATGCTTTATAAGGATTATGTTCTCCATTTTATTGAGCAGAAGGTATTATCCAAGTATCCACAGGTTGGAGGTCTTAATTTGACCTGAGCTGATCTCTGTTCCACAAGCATTCCTTGATCACTGTTTCAATAAGCAAAATGTGTTTCTTTTTATTTATCACCTGATCTAGGTGCAATACGGAAGCAAAAGAATTATAGAATCCATGATGGTATTAAGAGAAGCTCCTGGTTGAGAGGGAAAAGGAGAAGTTGAATGAGCCTTAGAAAGAGTGGTTTCAGCTGTAACCAGTGGACCAGATTCAAAAGATAAGTCTTCATTTTGGCCTTCAAGTTTTGTCCCTTCACTTTTGGACTTCAATGACCTTTTCTCAGGTTTTCTGCCCTTATGGAAAGATCAGAATGAAAAAAGAATAATGGTGGTTTTCTTCTTTTGTGAAATGCCTTCTATTCTATGTTGGTTGAGTCTGGTCTTTGAACTTAGCAAGTCTTCACAAAAATGTTTGAGTTCTCAGTGAGTCTGGTCAAATTCATTGAGTCTTAGTGAGTTTGACTTATTTTTGATGAAAATTATGGTTTTGAATGTACTTGGGTGGTTTCAAGAGCCGTGCCGAGTAGTTTCATCAAATATTTGTTAAACTTGGCAGCTCTTGTAATAGAGATTGAGTACAGCTTTTCAGATTTGTTGTATTCAGACTGTTGTAAGGAAAGCTAAAAGTGATAATTTGATGTGGCCATATTGTCTGTTTGAACCAAGTAAAGAATTTTTTCTAGTGAATTATGGAGAAGTCAGAAATAAAGTAATGGGTATGTAATTGTGCAAACATTGCAATTTGAAGTCTGGATTATTATGATATTTTTATTGCATTGGAACTGAATTAGATTAACGTTTTGACATTTGCTTCAGTGCTAATTTTGATTCTCCACATTTTGTACCTTCTGTGGGCATTTGTAGAGGTTATTATTATTTTTATTCTTATTATACTACCTGTATCGTAATATAATTATTTGAAACATTGGCATTGGATTTGATGGCAATCTGAATTACAGGCCAAAAATGACGGTACTGGGTTCAAGGGAGCAAATGTGTATTCACAAAGATGTAAGGACCATGCGAGGGAGAGCTCAAAATAATGCCTGTCGCTCACTTTGCAAGTCTCGAGCTTGCTATCACCAAAATCGTGTTAGTGGTATGATGATCCCCCTTCTGTTATTTTAGTCTTTAGGACTTCTCAAGCTAGGTGAAGACACTCATAGAGTCAAAAAATAGCAAGTATACTGTGGTAAATAATGCTTTGGCCTTGCACTAATTAGTAGGTTCTCCTTGCTTATGTCATGAGCTGAATGTATAAAACTGTAAATTGCTAGCAGTTTAAATTGTGTCAAAGGTTTGAGGATAAATATGTTTGATTGATTTGTCCTCCATATAGTTCAGAATCCATATGCAGGGCGTGCATATGTCTTCATGCATGATACTTGCAGTATTTTACTATTTTTTTCTTTATATTTGTACCTCTGATCTAGATGTAGTTATTATATCTTACCTTAATGGCGCATGAGCTGTCATGATTTGTGGATGGAATGATCTGTGTATCCTAATGATTCCCATGCAGATGTTGGATGCTTGCTAGCAACTGCTTTCTAGCTAACTTGGTAGATGAAATATTTAATCCAAATGCAGGCTAGTGTATGTTATGTTGTCTAGGCAATGATGATTCAAAATTCTTCTTGAATCCCAACGAAGCTTCTCCTAATTATTAGTGTATTTATTCATGGTCATAGAATATTCGATATGACATACTGGGGAGATGGAAAACTACTAGGTTGTACTGTATTATTTATTTTACAATTTTACTTGGGCATTTGACTGGACCTGTATCTTTCTTCTGCCTTTCAAGAATATCTTAAGGGCCATGTGGAACTGGGAGATGAGCCAATTGACATTGAAGATTTGATTAGCATTGGCAGAATTCAAGGCCCGTATGTCCCTTATGCCTATCTTATCATTATTTTGGAAATAACAAAATAGATCGCATATAGAAAAAAACATGGATTCCATTGTTTTCAGATGCTGATAGATATTTAATGTTGTGCAGGTGTCCATACTACTTATCACGAGAACTTCATAGTTCGGCAGATATTTTGTTTGCCCCATACAATTATCTCATTGATAAAGATAACCGTCGTTCCCTCACAGGTATTGAGTGGGAGAATACAATACTCATATTCGATGAAGCCCATAACCTGGTGAGGATTTGGGAATTTACATTGATATTAGTGCTTTAAGTAAACAAAGAGTTTCTTACTTCTTCATTCTATGTTCCTGTTGCCTTGTGTCCCTCTGTCCATACTATCATGCTTTAGAATTTTTTAGGTCATGCATAGAGATCTGAGAACTTGAAACCACTGTGCTCTTGCAGGAAAGTATCTGTGCAGATGCAGCCTCATTTGATATATCATCTAGTCATCTGACAGCATGTATTGAAGAAGCAAAACAGTGCATAGATATGGCACATGTACGAATTACAGCCGAAAATGTAGCAGATACATCGATTGATCCGGATAATTTTGCCATTTTAAAAGGTGAGTGCCTTTTTTATGTTTTAGTTAATAGCTGTTAAGTTCGAAGAGCTTGATGGTCCTCATTGTAGTATTGGATATTTTAGAAAATGTGTAACTTGTAGCTGTAGCCTGGAATCCATATCCAAAATTTAATAGGTAAAGACACTCATGGTAAACAGGCAGGGTATTTTCTTCTGTATAGGATTTAAATGAGCTGTTAGAATAGCTTTAGTAGAAAATACAAGTACCCTGATTCTATAGCTGTACACATAGAGCTGATTTGCTTATGATCTATGCTTACAATATTTGCAGCACTTCTACTTAAGCTTGAAAAGAGAATCAATGAAGTTCCATTCCAGTCAGAAGAGTCAGGATTCACACGGCCTGGTCCATATATTTTTGAGTTTTTCGCAGATTTAAACATCACTATTGAAACAGCAAATATGCTTATTGATACAATTGATCATGCAGTAAATCTTCTTGAAGATGGTGAGTTTAATGACATCCCAATGAAAGAAGGCAACTTTATATCAAATAAGCTTCTTGTTGATATGATTGATTGCAATGGTTTTTCACAGCTTGCATAGCTTCATTTTGTGCATAATGCATTAACTCAAGTCTCATTGTTCAAATTTTTGTGTTGCATTGGTTGCAAAGTTATGCTATTTGTCCATGAAGGTGTTTTTAGTTAAACAGTTAATAATGAGAAAAAAATGTGGGTCACTTAGTTTGACTACTGCAATGTTAGGAGTGGGTTTGATTTCATATGAGGGAGATAACCGTCATTGTTTGTAAAGAATATGCTACTCAATAAATTAGAGGAAGTCACAAAGGCTTTAGAAACTTTGCTGTGTTGAAACTTGAAAGGCTTTAGGAACTTCACTGTGTTTGACTTCAATGTATTCAGAATCAAACTTGAGCTCTGCCACGATGCAACCAAAGGCAAAGGGTGCTACCTGCAGGCTTCAAAGTTTGAGAGATGCTCTTAAGATCATCTTTAGAGGGGGTGATTCATCATATGCTGCCTCTTACCGTGTAAGTGTCAAAAGTAGGTGGAATTCTCGGAGTCTATTTATGACAGACTAGTGCAGGTTTTTTGTATTTATGCTTTGTTTCTTGGTGTTCTTAATGCAGGTTCATATACATGAGCCTTATATAAAAAATGGTGAAAACAGTACAAGTAAAGGTACAGATATACATAATTACCCATTCTGCTTCCTTGCACACCTCTCCCTTCGGTGGGAGATGGTTTTAAAAATGTTTTTGCATAAATTTTCCCTAGAATGTACTGCACTTAGTATAGGGTAACAGTGTAACACGTGAGGACCAGAACCTGATATAATTTCAAAATCATGATGCTATACTTTGATTTGCAAAATGTGACCTTCTCTAAATTTACAAGTGGAGCAATTCACGATCTGTTACATTTTGTAGAAGTTCAAAGTGGATTTTGATAGGCAAATAATATATATTTGGGATAAGGATAATTGTGTCCATTTATGTTTCCATGCTAGCATAACTAATAAAAAGCATTGGCAACAACCTACTTGCTCATCCATCATTTCATCAATATGGTGAGCAAGCTGATAAGAGCATGAATACTTGATGCTATAAGTTCCAAGGAACATGCAGTAGCAATATTATCATGTTATTTGTTTATTTGTTTATATAGTTTAATACTGGATTAATGTGATTTCTTTCTTTATCACTAAATTTTGATTGCTCTACAAACAAATGTAAATATTACAAGTTCTTGATTGAAAATGCCCATGTGCAAGCTAGTGTGCTTTTTAGGTGATAAGTTCCTTATTTCTAGAGAATATAGTCAGTAATATGGTATTAGGTTTAAGCGAAATGTGTAGCAGCCTAGGTAGCTTAGTTGTTAGGGCCCTGTTATGGTGGTTCTGTGGCAGCACAATACAACTTAACAATAAGAAGAAATACATTTTTACTCAGTTGGCAAGTTACATCTGATCTTAAATAAATAGACAGCATAAGCATAACTCAGCAGTCACCCGTGTCAAATGTGCCTTGATGAAGTCCACTTCATGGTGCAAAACAGAAAAGAAAGAGATTTTTTTAAGCAAGTCTTGAGATTGGTTGTTGTAGTGAGGCTTACTTGCGTTTTGCTTACCTTCCAAATGCTGGATTGTTATTGTTGAAATTTGGTTACCGGAGGACAGGTGGTTTCCTAAGGCTTTGATCTTTGGCCTAGAGAAAAGTGTCCAAAAGAATTTAATTTTTCTCCTAAAGTGACTTTATAAAGTTATAAAGTCAAATCTAATTTAAAAGTGACTTTAAGTGAAAAAGTTACTAAAATCTAATATTAAAGTGACTTTAATAAAGTTAATGTAAAATTAGAAAGGAAAAGTGACTTTGAAAATAAATGACTAAGTAGGTCTTTATTAAAGTGGGGTGAATTAAAAAATAGAAAGTGAGATTTAAAAGAGCATTTAATCTCAGCCCTAGATCTAAAGCTATTTCAACCATTGGATTTGGGGATAACCCAAAAGTCACTCAGAGTTCTATTAAAAGAGGAAACGGAGAGAAAAGGTCATTCATTCATTAACTCTTCCATGAGCAGATTGAGAGAAGGAGAAGGAGAAAGCTGAAGAGAATTTTCTGAACAGTGAGAAGGAGGAGGGCGGGAGCACTAACTTTCAGCGAATTCGTACAGCAAGGCAGAGCACAAAGTTCGAGGCAAGTGGGCATGAATTTCGAGGAGAGAAAACTGCATATTTCGAGGGAGGTCGTACAGCCATTCTGGCACTATTTTCGAGGTTGTTTGTATAGTTTTGAAGGCTATAATTTCTGCTATAATTTTTCTGTTTTGTGGGCACAAAAACCGAGGTGGATTTTGGCACGATTTTCGAGATAAGTTATGTTTCAAAGTTCTTGTAATTTTTTTCTGTGTAAATTTCTGCATCACTATAAAAGCAATATTCAGAAAATAAAGAGAAGCTTTCAAACTGGTTTTCCCCAAGAGTTGTAGGGGGTTTTTCCAGGGTCATGTTGACCAAAAATTACTGTGTTAAAATGTTTTGTGTGGTTTTTTTAGTCTGCTGATTTTTATTTCTGCAATTTCCAGCACTGTGAAAATTTTCCAAAATTCTTGTTTTCAGAAAATATTTATTTTCCAGCTTGTTGAATGTAAGGTTATGGGAAAGGGCATTTAACTAATTGGAGAAATAAGGTGAAACTGAAAACTGGGGTGGGAAAATAGAAATTTCTACATGGTATCAGAGCTTGGGTGCTGAAAGTGCAGTGTGGGACAGCAAAGAGAAAAATTACAGGTTGCTGATTTTTCACTCAGAAAATTCCAACAAGCTGATTTTTCACACACAGAAATTTTATCTTTACAACAGCAGTGTTATTTTCAGCTTTTAGGACAGCAAGGATGTCATTGGGATTGAGGGTGGAGGATAGGTTGGATGGGAATAGTAACTACATTGTGTGGAAGGAGAGAATGCAAAGTATCTTTGAGAAGGCAGAACTCTGGGATGTCATGGTGTATACTGCACAGCACCCTTTTGTTGTGCCTACTGATGTTGTTCAGTTGGCAGCGTATAATGAAAAGAATAACAAGTGTAAGAGACTGATTCTAGATGGAATCAAAGACCATTGCATTCCTCATGTGAGAGGAAAGAGAAATGCTCATGAGATGTGGTCTACCTTGACCAATCTCTACCAAAGTAGCAATGAGAACAGGAAAATGGTCCTAAGGGAGAAGCTGAAGACCATTAAGATGGGTAAGACTAATAATGTAGTTGGATATCTCACAAAGATTACTAATGTGAGAGATGAGTTGGCAGCAGTTGGAGAGGTCATTCCATCCACTGAGTTGGTGTGGATTGCAGTGAATGGCCTCCCTAGTTCATGGCTGAACTTTGCTGATGGGGTTTGTGCATGTGAGACCCTTCCCACATGGGAGAGGTTTTGGAATGATTGCATTCAGACAGAGATCAGGAAGAGTCAGCTTGGGGCAGCCAAGCCAGTTGAGCAGGATGAGGATGTAGCATTGTTGGCCAGAGGCAAGAGAGGCAAAGGCAAGAAGCAAGCTTCCACAAGCAATGGTGGGGGCAAAGGAAAAGGTAAAGGTAAACAGGGTAACACACAGAAGGACTACTCCAAAGTGAATTGATGGACTTGTCAGAAGATGGGACACTATGCAGTTGTGTGTCCGGAGAAGAAGAAGAAGGGGAAGAACCAGACCATGGCAGCATCAGCATAGATTGAGGACTTTTCAGATAGATTTGACCGAGATTTTGGGTTCAGTGCTTGTGAGTCCACTAGTGCAGGATCACCTGCCACGGAGGTTCAGAGGGAGCATGCATTTCCCTCGACTAGCGGAGCATCTTTGAGTATCTGGTATGTGGATAGTGGGGCTTCACGTCATATGATAGGAGTTCGTGAGTACTTCTCAGAGCTTTTAGAGAGTGGCACTGATATAGAGGTAGTACTCAGTGATGAAAGTGTTGTTAGAGCAGTCGGTGTGGGGACACTGACATTTGATAGGGAACCCAAACCTCCCTTGAAGGTGTCAGATGTATTATATGTGTTAGGGATGAGAAAGAACCTCATATCCGTCTCAGCATTGGAGGACAGATGGTATGAGATATTGTTCAGGAGAGGATAGGTGCTGATATATCCTAGGGGTGCTCTAGTTGATTCAGCTAGAGTGATAGGAGTACACCATGCAAAGGTTTACAAGTTTTCATTTCAGCCCCTTTTGGCATTGAGCAGTAGTACCGACAGCAGAGCTAGCAATTCTAAGATGTGTGAGATTTGGCACCACAAGATGGGGCACATGTATCATGGAGCCTTGAGGACATTACTGGAGATCACTACAGGTGTGCCAGATTTCAGTACTGATCACTTTGATACTTGCAGAGGATGTGTGATGGGCAAGTTTGCTAAATCCCCTTTTCCCAGTAGTGACAACAGAGCGACTGGGATACTTGATTTGATTCATTCTGATGTGAGCAGTCGGATGTCTCATGTTTCCTTGAGTGGATATGAGTATTATTTTTTATTCATTGATGATCACTCCAAGAGGACCTGGATTTATTTCTTGAAGACCAAGAGTGAGGCCTTCAAGCGGTTTCAGGAGTTCAGAGCTCTTGTGGAGACTCAGACAGGTCAGAAGATCAAGACCCTAAGGTCAGACAATGGAGGAGAGTACACCCTTGGATATTTTGTTGACTATTGTGCGGAGGCAGGCATTAGGAGGGAGTTCACTGTTCCTTACAACCCCCAGCAGAATGGGGTTGCGAAGAGGAAGAACAGATCCATCGGAGGGGCTGCCAAAGCCATGTTACATGATCAGGGGTTGCCATTGTTTTTGTGGGTAGAGGCCTGCAACACTGTTGTTTATTTGCAGAACAGGAGTCTGCATCGTGCCTTGGGGCATGTGACTTTAGAGGATACTTTTTCTGGGAAGAAGCCTGATGTTGGTCACTTTCGTATCTTTGGGTATATTACATACTCCTACATACCCAAGGAGAAGAGGACCAAAATAGAGCTCACCGCAGAGAAGGGTGTCTTTGTGGGCTACAGTGAGACCTCGAAGGCCTTTCGGATTTATATTCCCGCACAGAGGAGAGTTGTTGTCAGGCGGGATGTGAAGTTTGAGGAGGATAGGGCCTTCAGGAGGTCATGGGAGTTAGAGTATCTAGATCAGGCAGACCCTCAGGAGCAGCTAAGTCAGTCACAAGGATCAGGAGGATCCAAAGGTACATCGATTACGGTGTCAGGTCCGTCAGTGAGCAGTGGCTCATAGAGTCAGAGGGGCGGTGCTTCGGGCAGCATGCAGAGTAGTCTGTAGATCAGTTCACTATGGATTCCATTGATAGACAGTTCACACGGTACCTCAGCATCTACAGGTTCAGGTGGAGGCAGGACGACAGCAGACAGACAGTCAGGAGTTCAGACTTCTGATTAGGAGGAGGAGTTTCATTCTCCAGTGGGAGAAGTGTGCTCAGGGAAGAGAAAGCCCAAGTGGCTTCAGGATACCTTGAGAGAGGCCACATCTGTTGCTGGGCCTAAGAGGTCGATCAGAGAGAGCATAACACCAAGGTGGAGTTTGGCACGATTTTCGAGATAAGTTTTGTTTCGAAGTTGTTGTAATTTTTTTTTCTGTGTAAATTTTTGCATCACTATAAAAGAAATATTCAGAAAATAAAGAGAAGCTTTCGAACTGGTTTTCCCCAAGATTTGTAGGGGGTTTTTCCAGGGTCATGTTGACCAAAAATCACTGTGTTAAAATGTTTTGTGTGGCTATTTTAGTCTACTGATTTTTATTTCTGCAATTTCCAGCACTGTGAAAATTTTCCAGAATTTGTGTTTTCAGAAAATATTTATTTTCTAGCTTGTTGAATGTAAGGTTATGGGAAAGGGCATTTAACCAATTGGATAAATAAGGTGAAACTGAAAACCAAGGTGGGAAAACAGAAATTTCTACATTTGTGGGTAAATTTAGGGACTTTGTACCAATCTAATTCTCTGGTGAATAAATTGTTCTTGTGGAAAAAGTGTATAACCTGAGGATGAAGGATGGAGACTCAATGATAGAGCATCTAAACGCCTTTAATACTATGGTAAGTCAGTTGTCATATGTTGAAATTAAAATCTTAGATGAAGATAAGTGCATCAATTTTTTGTGTTCCCTACCAGATTCATGGGACAATCTGGTTATTACAATAGGTAGCAATACAACTACCTTGAATTTTGATGAAATTGTATCAGCCTTGTTGTTGGAGGAATTGAGACGGAGAAATACAGAGGGCCATAATGGGCATGCCTTATCTGTATGAGGAAGGTCCCTGAACAGAAACAAAAATAATTTTTCGAGTGGGAGATCTAAATCTCCAAGAAAGCCTATAAAAGTGTGTTGGAAATGCGGAAAGGAAGGGTACTTCAAAAATGACTGCAGATCTAAAGCTCCAGAGAAAGGAAATGGATATGATGATGCTCCTTCTGCAAAGGAAAAAACCACCTCAAATGAAGGTGGGGATGTGTATTTTTCTTCTTCTTCAAATACACATGTAGATCATGAGGCATGGTTGATTGAATCAGGTGCATCCTTTCACTTCACTCCCCATAGGGATTGGTTCTGTGAGTATGAGAATTATGATGGTGGTGATGTTTTCTTAGGGAATGATAGGAAGGGTAGAACCTTAAGACTTGGAAAATTCAAGTTGAAGCCGCAAGGTGGAAGGATTAGAACACTTCCTAATGTTCTGCATATTCTTGCATTAGCTAGAAATCTAATTTATGTAAGCAAGATAGATGATGCAGGTGTAAAAACAGTGTTCGAGAAAGATACCTGCAAGATGGTTCGAGGAGCACTGGTATTAATGTGGGAAGTTACGATTGGAACTTTTTACAAGCTTCAGGGTAGCACTGTTATTGATTGGTGCAATATTTCTGTGGTACTTGAAAGTGGAGCGGAAAGCCTAGCGGTCTCTAGATAAAATACCATAATATGGAATCAAAGACTTGGAAATATTGGAGAGAAGGGACTTCACATACTGCATGGTAATGGTATGGTAGAAGGTATGTCTAATTTCTCTCTATATTTTGATTTCTATGAACAATGTGTATATGGGAAGCAGAATCGGGTGAGAAGCAGAAGAGGGTGAACAAGATATTAGAGCTTGTGCACAGTGATGTGTTTGGACCTGTGTCGGTTCCATCACTGGGAAAGTCTTTGTACTATGTTTCATAAATAAATGAATTCTCAAGGAATACATAGATATATTTCTTGAGGAAGAAATATGAAGTCTTTGACAGATTTAAATAATTTAAGGCTCTAGTGGAAAACCAGACAAAGAAGACATAAAGGTGTTGAGGAGAGATAATGGTGGAGATTTCTGCAAGAAGTAATTTGAAGATTTCTGTAAGAAGTGTGGTATAGCACGACGGATGACTAATCCATACACACCTGAGAAAAATGGAGTTGCAAAAATAATGAACAAAACGTTGATGTAAAAGGGAAGAAGCATGATTAGTGGTACCAGGTTAGGACAGGAATTTTGGGCAGAGGCAGTGGAGACTGCATTTTACCTGGTTAACATATCACCTTCATCAGTGTTGGATGATAAGACTCCACATGAGGTATGGACTGGTAAGAAACCCTCTATTTCACATATGAGGGTATTTGTATGTGATGCATATGTACAGGTTCCAAACGAGAAAAGGACCAAGTTGGATAATAAATCTGAAAGGTGCATATTTATTAGGTATAAGGATGGTTTAAAAGGTTACAAGCTTTGGAAGCCAAAAACTAGGAAGGTTGGGTACAGTAAAGATGTGGTGTTTAGAGAGGTGAAAGATGTTGTTAAACATGAATTCCTACCAAAGGAACTTCAAAAGATAGAGTTTTATCTAAAGGAGGATGAATCAGACTCTACAACAGAACAAGATTCAGAAGTGGAAGAACCACAAACTCTAGCTGTGAGAATATCAGTTCGGGAAAGAAGGCAACCATAAAAGTATAGTACATCTCCTTTCTATTCAAATTTTTCTTTTTACTATCACTGATGATGATCCCATATCCGAAAGGCAGTGGATTCAGAGGATGGAAAACTCTGGAAGGAGGCCATGGTTGATGAAATGGCATCCTTGCACAAAATTGAGGCATGGGATCTGGTGGAATTGTCGGTTGAAAGGAAGCCCATCGAGAGAAAATGGGTGTTTAAGAAGAAGATGAATGTAGAAGGCAAGGTGGATAAATACAAAGCTCGGTTTGTAGAAAATTTTTATTCCCAGGTGCCGAGAATTCATTTTGGTGATATTTTTTCTCCTGTCGCCAAGGTTACTTCTATTATATTACTTTTATATGTTGTTGTTGAATTTGATTTTGAGGTAGAATAGATGGATTTGAAGACAACATTTCTTCACGGGGATCTGGAAGAGGAGACCTACATGAAGCAGCCTGAAGGATTTGCAGTGAAGGGTAAGAAAGAACCGGTATGTAGGTTAAAAAAGTATTTGTATGGGTTAAAACAGTCACAAAGGATGTGCTATCAAAAAATTGATACCTATATATGGGGACTTGGCTTCACGAGAAGAAAAGAGGATCATTGTGTCTATTTTAAATCAATTGGTGACTGTGTTATTTATTTAGTCTTGTATGTGGATGATATGTTGCTGGTTCGAAAGGACAAAGAAATTATCCAGAATTTGAAGACCCAATTATTCTCCAAATTCGACATGAAGGATCTTGGTGCTGCAAACTATATTTTGGGCATGGAAATTAAGAGAGATTAGGCAAAGAGGAAGCTCTAGTTAAACCAGAGGAAGTATGTGGAGATAATATTGCATTGGTTCAATATGAAGGATAGTAAGTTGGTGAAGGTTCTTATTCATATAGGTGTAAATCTATCTATTGAACGATGTCCCAGGACACAAGAAGAAGAGGAGGATATGTCACATGTTCCATATGAAAGTGTAGTGGGTAGCCTAATGTATGCAATGGTTTGTACTAGACCATACATTGCACATGCAGTGGAAGTATTGAGCAGGTTTATGTCAAAACCAGGGAAGGAGCATTGGACAATAGTGAAGTGAGTTTTTAGATATTTGCGTGACACTAGTGATTATGGTTTGTGCTACGAGGGAATACCAGGATTGGATAGATTTTTGGACATCCATGGTTTTGTTGATGCAGATTGGGTTGGAGATTTGGACCAAATAAGATATACAAGTGGTTATGTGTTTATCCTATTTGGAGGTGCAGTCAGTTGGATGAGTAAAATACAGTCTCTAGTGGTTCTTTCAACTACAGAGCTAGAATACATGGCAGCCACTCATGCAAGCAAGGAAGCAGTTTGGTTGTAGAGATTGTGTTCAAGTATGGGGTTTGTGGAGTGAGCTATAAGGATAGACTGTGATAGCCAAAGTTCAATTTTATTGGCTAAGAACCCTACTTATCATTCAAAGGAAAAGCACATTGATGTTAAATATCAATTTTTCAGAGATACGGTTGAGGATAAAAAGGTGTTGTTGGTAAAGGTGGACACTTTGAAGAATGTTGCAAATGCATTGATGAATTCTGTGAGCACTTAGAAGTTCTCCTGGTGTAGAGAAATAATGGGTGTTGCAGGGCTGGAATAATGACTAATCTCTCTTGTGCCCCCAGGTGGAAAGAAAACAACAAGTGGGAGAATGTTGTGTATGTGTTATATTCTTTCCACGATTAGTCTCACGCGTGGGGGAGTCACAGGGGGGGCAGAAGCCCCCCCTCTCTAGGTGTTTGCAAGGGGCAGGTAGCCCCCTACATAGGGTCTAGGGAAGCCTCGGGAAAAATATTTTGGACCCTATTTTAGGTGGGCAGACCCGCCTATGGTTTTGTGCATGGGTTTGCACATGGTTTTGGGGCATGATGGATTTCGGCCCTGGTGTTTTGTAGATCCATTCAAGGGAAGTACGATTATATTCTAATCTAGGGTTAATGGATTGGGGTTTATGAATGCTTCATCATGTATATATATGTGTTGTAACACTAAAATCTATATAATGAAAAATGAAGTTGGTAGTCCCGATTTGGGATCCAGGGGAAAAATCTTTGTGTATATATGCTTTATGTTTTATGCTCTTGCTATTGTTTATTTTATGTTTTAAATAATTTGTTTGCAGATAATTTATGTACATGGTTAAAACCTTAAAATTGGTGTTATGATAGCAAATATGAGAAGGTAGTGACCTTACTTGTTAAACGTCAGATAATTTTTTAGTCCCTCATGTTCAGACTTGCATTCATGACTTTTAGGTTTCATATTCATGAAGTGTTTGAATGAATGTCAATCCCAGTTGGGGATGGTCATGTCAATTCCTCATTTCAGTTTTTGGTTTACAAGCATTTTTCCTATGTCAAGTATCAACTTTGGAATTTTCACTGAGTTCTAGGAAGAGACCTGAGTCCTCACCCTGGGAAAGTGAAATAGAATTCGGAGTCACTGGCATAGAACTGAGTAGAAAATTTCATATTCACATGGATGTATACTTATGACTATGACTAGGAACCCATGTTCACATGGAGGCCTTGAAAAGGGAGCGAATGGGGCTCTAGGTTAGAGAAAAAGTGAGTTGTCTCAGAGGTTGGACACCTAGAGAGGTTGGGTTACTTTAGGAGTTCCTTTGGCACCTGAGAGAATTCATTAAGGTCTTA
Source organism: Pinus albicaulis (assembly GCA_034641835.2). Classification (NCBI taxonomy): domain Eukaryota; kingdom Viridiplantae; phylum Streptophyta; class Pinopsida; order Pinales; family Pinaceae; genus Pinus; species Pinus albicaulis. Next base: position 262,828,469 of record CM076583.1, read on the forward strand.
GTTTTTCAGTTCCATCTCCTTAAGGACACCTAGGAGGTTGATTCTTATCATAGTGACCCTCAGCTCATGTTTACCCCGAGCAAGCTGGTGAAAGTGGGTAAATGTGGGAAGAGGCATTACATGGTGGTATCAGAGAATTTTGTGCTCTCTTTAGGTCATATATAATACCACAGGGTGGTGTCAAAGTGTGGATTTCTTCTCTTTGGGTAAGTCTGATATTTTCAAGGTTATGGTTGTCATGCATGGGATCATGGTATACAATTGGTATGGTCATGCATGATGTTGTTATGATGTTATGTTATTAGATGGTTATGTTTATGATTATACATGTACATGCTAATGTGGGCTAATATTGCATATGAGATAAGCCTCCCCTAAACATCATTGAAGTGTGGATTTAATTTTGGTATGTATTTGGTTTATCTGACATGGTATACTAGCAGGAAGAAGAGAATCAAATATGACAAGAAAAATGGTAGACTATAATTCTCGTGTCTCTCCCTACAAATCAGTTGGGAAGAAAGGAGAAGAGTATTCTCCTTGTATATAATATGCATTGAGGATATTGAGGGTAGAGATTAGAAGTTGCAAAGTAGAAAATGATAGGTTGTTTAAGGCCTAGGAGATACTTGCAAGGGCTTTGGAGAATTAGGTAGAGGTTAATGTAGAAATTCTTCAAAGCTTGTTAGACTTGCAGAAACAGGAAAAGTTGAGAATCAGTTAAGAGCAGGAAGAGAAAACTAATGGAGTCTATGATATAAGATCTTGGTGTGGATATAGGTTAGATAGAGGGGGCACAATTAGAGGTGGAAGATCACTGGATACACCTGATAGGAGGGTTGGTATGTATGGACATCATTCTAGTTCCTCATCTAGGAGATATCATCACAGTCATCACCGTCATCATCCTTACAAATGGTGGGAGTACTTACCTGAGGATTTCAAGAAATTGAAGCCTCCTAAATTTTATGGAGAGATGAAGAAGCCATAATATGCAGAGGCATGGTTGCTTGGAATGAAGAAATTCTTCATATTGCATAGTTATTCTGAGAATATGAAAGCCAAGATAACCACTTTCAATCTTAAATGGAAAGAAGATATATGGTGGGAAGATGTGAATAATGTCAAGGGAATTCAGGAAGAAGACTTGATTTGGGATGACTTCGAGAGGATCTTCAAGAATAAGTACCTATCGGAGAGGTACTATGATGATAGAGCTAAGGCGTTTTATGAGCTACTGATGGGTTCTATGACAGATGATGAGTATACTAGAAGATTCTTAGAGTTGTTGAGGTATCTGCCATATCTCAAGGAGGAAAAGCTAATATCTAGAGATTCATCAGCGGATTTCCAGCAACATTTAGAGACATGATTGAGTTTGATGAGCCTATATCGTTAGAGGAAGCCATTAAAAAATTAAAATATTCTTATGATCACTCAAAGTGAAAAGTTGAGCCTAAACATGACTTGAAGGGAAATCAAAAGGTAAAAGGGAAATGGCCACTGAAGCGGGGAAGACCTTAAGATGTAGATGAGAAAGAAAATGTTTCTCCTTACAAGAAGTTCAATGCAGTTGAGTAGGGACATGTGTCACATCCTAGAGATAAATATACTAGAGGTGATAATAGAGCATCATTTCATTGCTGGATATGTGGAAAATATCATCATATGAAGGATTTTCCATTGTACCAAGGAGGTAGGTCTCAGATCTATAGTACTTAGGAGGCATAGACAATTGGGGATGTTGGTCATAGTATTCCTCAAATTTATGCAGCTGTGGACAATAGGCAGGCGGATCACTAGGAATCTATCATTGAGATGGATGGTAAGCTTTGTGTATCACCTTAGGGTGCACCAGTGTTTTTCTTGAAGAATAAGGATGGTACTCTTAGATTTTGCATTTATTATAGGAATTTGAACAAGGTGACAATCAAGATCATGTACCCATTGTCGAGGATTGATGACTTGTTTGATCAGTTGAAGGAAGAAGCAGTGTTATCAAATATTGATCTGCAATCAGGATACCATTACACATCAAGGAAGAGTACATATACAAGAATTCCTTCAAGAAAAGGTATGGGAATTATGAATTTGTTGTAGTTCCATTTGGTTTGACTAATGATCCAACTACTTTTATGTGTTTGATGAATAGTGTTTTGCGTCCTTATCTAGACAAGTTTGTTATTGTATTAATTGATGACATCTTGGTATATTCTAAGAATGAGGAAGATCATGTCGAGATTTAGCAGTAGTGTTGATATTTTTGAGAGAGCATCAGTTTTATTCCAAGATTATCAAGTGAAGTTTCTTTCAAACATAGGTACATTACTTGGGACATGATATTTCCAAGAATGGCATAGCAGTAGATCCGAAGAATATAAAGGCTATCATGGAGTGGGAAGCTCCTAGAAATGTGGATGGATTCATATCATTCATGGGACTAGAAGGTTACTACAATAGGTTCATCAAGAACTTCTCATGCATTTCCTCTCCTATTATATCATTACAGAGGAAAGGTAAGAAGTTTGAATGGACATAGGAGTGTGCAGCCAGTTTTGAGCAGTTGAAACAATTGTTGACCAATGCTCCAATGTTAAAGATTGCAAATCCAAATAAAGATTTCATAGTGTGTACATATTCTTGCAAGAGAGGGCTTGGTAGATTCCTTATGTAGGAGGGACAAGTGATATGCTATCATTCCATAAAATTGAATGAGCACGAGTACAACTATGTGACTCATCATCTTGAGTTGGCATTTGTTATTCATTCTTTGAAGATGTGGAGAAATTATTTTCTTTGAAAGAGTTTTGTGTTGATGAGAAATCACAGTGGATTAAGATATATGTTTGACTAGCTGAATTTGAATGACAGGAAAGCTATATGTTTGGATACCCTTAGTGAGTTTTACTTTGAGATCAGGTACATTAAGGGAAAGAAGAACAGGGTTGCAGATCCTCTAAGTAGGAAAGTATAGTTGAACCATGTTGCAGTAGTGAGCTCATATGGGAAAGATTTACAGGATCGGCTCTTACAGGTAGGACATTAGGATGATAGATATATGGAGTTTATACATAGGTTACAACAGGGTACAAGTGATTAGGATGTGGATTATCATCTTACAACAGATGACTTGGTGAAATTTATGGATAGGATCTATGTGTCGGATGACAGTGAACTCAAGAAGCTTATCTTGAGGGAGTTTCATGGAAAACCATATTTGGGTCAGCTAGGATATCAAAATACATTGACAGTAGTAAAGAAGTTCTACTATTGGTCGAATCTAAAGAAGGAAAGGGCAGAGTTTGTGGCGAGATGTTTGGATTGCAACCAAGTTAAATCATAGTGTAAGCATCTAGGTGGGTTGCTTCAGCCTATTCCGATTCTAGAATGGAAATGGGAGGTGATTTCCATGGATTTAATTATAGGTCTTCCGAGGACATCGAGGTAGCATGATTCTATCATGGTTGTGGTAGAAAAGTTGAGAAAGGTAGTGCACTTCATTCCAGTGAAGACTAATTATTCAGCCAGTGAGGTAGCACGGTTATTCATAAGGGAGATCATGAGTTTTCATGGTGTTCCAAATAATATTGTGTCGTACAGGGATTTCAAGTTCACTTCCAAGTTTTGGAAGTAGTTATTTGTAGGGTTGGGGAAAGAATTGGCCTTCAGCACAACTGATCATCCACAGACAGATGGAAAAATAGAGAGGGTCAACAAGATACTGGAGGATATGTTGAGGATGTATGTCATGCATCAAGAGAGGAAATGGGAGGATTACCTTCCATTGGTTGAGTTTGCATACAACAACGATTATCATTTCACTGAGGATGAGTTTGTTTGAGGAACTGTATGGGCAGAGTTGTAACACTAGCTGGAGTGATCCAATGAACAAAGTAATTATTGGACCAGACATGTTGGAAGACATGGAACAAGAAATGTAGGTTTAAATAATAATCTAAAGGAAACACAAGACATGCATAAAATTTATGTGGACCAACACAAGACATTTAATGAGTTTCATGTTGGGGAGCATGTGTATTTGTGCATTAAGAAAAAGAAGAGATCCTTGAGGATCGATTCATGTGCCAAGTTGACACCATGGTATTGTGGGCATTTTGATATCCTTAAGAGGATTGGACCAATGGCCTACAGACTTGCACTGCCTCGGATAGTGAAAGTACATGATATTTTTCATGTTCCATTGCTTAAAATATATGTAAAGGATTTTTATCATGTTATTGATTGGTCTGTATTGCATGTGGAGCAAGAAGGAGAATTCTAGTTGAAACCTCAATTCATATTGCGGTGGAAACATCTTGCGCTTCAGAATAGAGCACTCGAGAAGGTTAAAGTGCAGTTGAAGCACTTTGGGCTTGATTAAGCTACATGGGGGATGGCTAATCATATGCACGCTATGTATCCTTCATTATTTTCCGGTGAAAGAAAATGAGTTTTCGTATTGTACACATTTATGTATGGTTTTTATTGTAAATACCACAAGGAGCTATGTTATAAAGCTCCAATAAGCGATATGGTTGTCATATTGTCATATTTTTTATGATGGTTTTCCTTTTGAGCAAGTTGTTATTGTAAATACTACAATGAGTTGGGTTATAAAGCTCCATAGGAAATATGATTTTTTTTTTTTTTTTAAGCGGTTTCACTGGGTATATGTGTGATTTAACACCGAGGACGGTGTTCACCTAAGGAGGAGGGGTATGTAATAGGCCCAGGTTAAAAGTTCATGTAATAAAAGTTAATAAAGATAAAATAATACCATGGACAAGGGACACTTATTCCAAGCTGAATATTGGGAAAAATATCCTCGTGGGAATCACTTGTTGTGTTTTATGGCTAAGGGGAAATTGAAAAAGGAAATGGCTAAGGCTTTGGAAAGGCAAAATATTATTTTTGGCATTTACTTCTGAAAATAATCGAAATTAGGAGAAAAGGAAGTTGAAAGGTCACATGTTGCATGTGAGGAGGAAAATGAAGGAAAATAATGGAAAATTGAAGAAATTAGAGGCCTCATCAATAAAAATACCTCAAAGCATTAGTTGGTAGCCTTTTCTCAGTTTAATGTTAGAATTTGTCCCAGAGAGGAGAAAGCACCAAGAGGAGAAAGAAAGCAAGCAAGGGAAGGAATAACAAGGAAAGGAAAGGAAAATCAGTGAAGGACAAGGTGAAAAAATGAGGGCAAGGATCAAGCAGCTTCAGCAGGAATAATTATAGGCAACAAGTTGCATTTATGATTTCCTAGTTATTTTTGACATGCATGGTATATGCATTTTGGTATTTGGTTCTTTTTTTGTCATTGGCATGGATTTTGTCAGGTTTCGATAGTGGATTTTAGCCTGGCTTTTCCATTTCCGGGTAGCCATGGTGTGATGGGATTGTTCTCAGTTTTGTTCTTTAGATTTCCATAAGATTTTGGATCTCGGTGAGGTAGTCTTAGGAAAACTCCCAAAGGCATGGGAATCCCTTGACCGGTAATGGAGGGATACGTGGTAAAGCCCAAGGGTGGATACGGGAAAATTCCTCAAGGTATTGGTGAATAAATTATGAGGCATCCAAGCTCAATTTGGTTTTGTGATCTCAACATCGGTTTAGTAGGTGTGATCACGATATGGAGAGGGTGGAGGTGGTTTAAGATTTGGATTTCCTGGGTTGTGTTTAGATTGGTTTATCCCATGAGATCCAACAGTCATGCTTGAAATATGGCATGAGGGTGATTATATGAAAATAGATTTGTCTCAGCCAATCTATGGTCGGGTGGAACGTGGAGGTCCCAAACCCAGTCAATATTTTTCTATGTTTAATAAAAGCTAATTTTCTCTTGTTTTGGAAGAGTAATTATACCAATTATTATGTGGCTTTAATGGTGGTTCTATTATTGTTATTTATCTGTTTATATGTTGGTTATAATCATGGTTTTATGACATATCTTAGTCATGTTTATTTTCATGTTTTCACTCATAACTGAATGAATAATTAATGCAAGACCTAATGTGTGTTATGACAACTATTGTGAGAAGGTAGTGACCCTTCTTGTTAAACCTAAGATAATTTTTTAGTCCCTCATGTTTAGACTTGTATTCATGACCTGTACATTTCATATTCACCAAGTGTTTGATAGAATTCTAGTCTCGATTGAGGACGGTCAGGTCAAGTCTTTGTTTTAGTTTTTGGTTTACAAGCATTATTCCCATGTCATTTATCAACAATGGAATTTTCACTAAGTTTTGAGCAGAGACCTAAGTCTTAGCCCTGAAAATGTGGCACAACATTCAAAGTCATTAGCATAGAAATAAGAAAAAAATTCCACAATCGCAGGGATGCGGGCTTATGAGTGTGAATTTGAACCCATAGTTGCATGGAGGCCTTGTAAAGGGAGAGATTAAGGATCTAGGTCAGGGAAAAAGTGAGTTGTCTCAGGGGTTGGACACCTAGAGGGGTTGGTTTACTTCAGGAGGTCCTGTGGCACATGAGAGAAATTAGTAAGGTCTTAAGTTGTCGGTTCCATTTCCTTAAGGTCACCTAGGATGTTGAGTCTTACATTAGTGACCCTTAGCTCATGTGTACCATGGAAAAGCCAGTGAAAGTGGGTAAATGTGGGAGGAGGTGTTACAAGAAATATTTGGTTCATCTCAATCTATGGTCAGGTCGTACATGGAAGTCCCTGACTTGGTTTGATTTTGCATATGTTAATACGAGCTCTTTTCCTATTGTATTCTATGAGTAATTGTACTTATCATTATGTGGATTTGATGGTTTTTATATCATGGCTAATAATCTGGTTATATGTTGGTTATAAGCATGGTTCCATAACAATTTCTAGCTATGGCTCTAGATATGTTTTGATTAGTTGATGAATAGTTAATGAATTCACGAATTAAAAAATGTTATTACAACTATCATGAAAGTGAATTATACCTTCTTGGTGATTCTCAAATAATTTACAGGCCAGTTTTTGTAGCCCTCAGCTCATGTTTACCCAAAATAATCAAAGTATCATGGAATGGGAAGCTCCTAGGAATTTGGATGAGGTTAGATTATTCATGGGGTTTGCAGGTTACAAGAGATTCATCGGGAAATTCTCACAAATTTCCTATCCTATTACATCTTTGCAAAGGAAAGGAAATAAATTTGAATGGACAGAGTAATTTGCAACAAGTTTTTAGAAGTTGAAGCAATTGCTTTCAAATTCTCTAGTTCTAAATATTGTAGATCCAGATAAAGAGTTTGTGGTGTGTATAGACTCTTGCAAGAGAGGACTTGGTGGAGTTCTAATGCAGGAGGGACATATGGTATGCTACGAGTCAATGAAATTGAATGAGCATGAGAAGAACTATGTGACACATATCTTGAGTTGCAAGAGATGTTGAGGCACTATATTATTGGAAGAAGATTTGTATTGATGAGTGATCACAGTGGGTTGAGATACTTGTTCAACCAACCTAATATGAATACCAAGAAATCTAGATGGTTGGCCACGCTCAGTGAAATTGAATTCAAGATCAGGTACATTAAGGGTAAGGATAAAAGGGTTGTGGATGCTCTAAGCAGAAGAGTGCAAGTAAATCAAATAGCAACTATGAGTTCGTATGGGACAGATTTACAGGATTAAATCTTACAGGCGGGATAAGAGGATGACATGTACCAACAACTTAAGCACAGGTTACAACAACAGCTTATAGGTGAACAGGATGTGGATTATCATCTTATGGCAAAAGGTTTGGTGAGATTTAGGGACAAAATCTATGTGCCAAAGAAAAGTGAGCTCAAGAAGCTTCTCTTGAGGGAGTTTTTCGTTAAGTGATATTCAAGGTCGCATGGGATATCATAAAACTCTAATATCTGTGAAGAAATTATACTGCTAGTTGAATATAAAGAAAGAGGTTGTTGATATCGTTGCAATTTGTTTACAATTTCAATGGGTAAAATCAGAGTGAAAGCATCTAGGTGGTTTATTGCAGTTGATTATGATTCCAGAATGGATATGGGAGGCCATTTCAATGGATTTTTTTAGTGTCAATATTTGCATACTTCCATCAGGGATCAAAACACATTTGCATGTGCATCTTAGGTGTCCCATTCTGAATAATTTTTTTATCATTCCATTAGGTCATGACATAAAAATTTTCCACTGGTGGTTGTCCTTGTAAAATAATCTTAATTCTCCCTCAGAAGATCATATTGACTGACTCATTCTCACGTCTCCTTGAGCATAACAAGACCTATGGAAATGCTTTGTTCACTTGGAAGTCTTTAAAGTCAAAACCTCATTCAAAAGTCAGGTAAAAAAGCAATCCCATTAGGTCATTAGGGTTTTTCATTTCTCAAGGTCACTCCTTCATTCAGATGAGGTCAGCACATGTATGAGAGTGACCAAATAAGATCATCATGATGTATTTATTATACTTTCAAAGTTGTATTTTTTTCAGTTTAATTATTTTTATATCAAAATTTCATTTTGATATAAAATTCAATATGTAATTTATTTGTATTTGTCCAAATGAATTTCATGTTTTAATATGTAATAAATTTAATCCTGAGCTGTCAAAATGCAATCATGTCCGGCCTAAGTGAGCAAAGAGAGCCAAACTCCATGTTTGATAAGGCCTGCAATGCCAAAAGTAATAAAGAAAAAAGAGTATCAATGTCAAAGAGGAAAAGTGAACATTAGAAAAGTGGGTAATTTAAAGTAAATTTCAAATCCACTAAAACTATAAAGCCTGTCAAAGCACCTCAAAACAAGTCATTGTTGCCATTCAGCCATCAAGAGTTTTCAGCAAAGGAGAAAATTTGAGTTTTATGAGGAGTTTGGGTCAAAATTTCAAGACGTTGCGTTTTTACACCTTAGCACTGTGTTTTTGTCCGAGCGTTGCACTAATGCCCGAAAACCACAGAGTAAATTACACTGGCGCTACGCTAATCACCAGTGGTGTTGTGCTTTTGTTTGAGTGTTGCGTTGATGTCCAATTCGCTCTCTAAGCTTCGAAACTCATCCAAATTGCCTCAAATATTCAGCAAAGATTCTCAACACCTTTGACAAGTAAGTAACATGTAAATTTCACCTCCTTGTAGTCTTCAAGAGGAATTTCATAATTTTTTTGGTTTCTATGTGAAATTCGGAAGTTGGTTTAGCTACAAACTCTAGATTCACTCATTGTTCTCAAACTTGGTGCCCATAAACCTCACATTCTCTTCCTACATCATTATAAACCCTATTCCTTCCCTACAACACCATATCCCTTTCCCTAAACCCTAAGTCCTAGGCATCTCAATTTCCTAGGCAGCCCTATGAACCCTGTAATAAAATTCTAATTCCCAATTGCCTAAACATTTTGATTTCCTATCACCTCCCTAAGTTCAATAACCCCTGCCCCAATTTACCTAAATTTTTATAACCCTATCCCTATTCCCTAGACCCCCTATTACCTAGACCTATTTTTACTCCCCATCCCCATCTACCTCATCCCTAGGGTTTCAAAGCCTTCAAAGCTCAAGATGTCTAAAGAGGAGGACAGAGGTATCAGTGAGGAACAAACACCAAAGAAAAGTGATCACAAAGGAGGGAAAATCTATAGATATGAACCAAAAACTACAAAGGAACTCATGGCTTCTCCTCTCACTGTGTCTTGTTTTAAACATGTTGGTTGTTTTGAGTTTTGTGAGAAGGTGCAACAGATTCAGTATCACCCTGTGTTGACAAGGTTGTTCATCACAAATATTCATGATAGGCAGGTCACTCTTGCTGGGGTCACTTTTACCATGTCCACTAGTGCCATTTCAGCTATTACAGGGATCCCTAATGTGGGAGAGAAATGGTTTAAAAAGGTAAACCTTGATCTGAGCTATTATGAACCATATCTCAAACCTAGATATAAGGATGACAAGAAAATTGTTTTCCCTTTCTCTCATCTCCTTGACCGGTATGTCCCATGATGAAAATAATCATGAAGTACATCACTTGTGAGGGGAGTTTTTCTCGACTCTATTCATACCGTATATGAATCCTCATGCACTTCACTAGAGTGAGAATGCTTCATATACCTTAATATCTCTCCCAAAGCATTGACAATATGGCATACATTCAAAGGAGGCATTATAATCATCAAATGCAGTATTTTTCACCATTCCCTCATTAAGATGATAGTCATGCATCAGCTTGAGAAGAAGAACATTTCATGGGACACATTCATTGCAAATGAAATTTTCACTACCCCACTTAGTCATCATGAGCAGAGTATCCCTTCATCATCTCCTCCTCCCATATCCACTTCTCCATCTCAGCATGCTGCTCATACATCATCAAATATTCATATTCATTCACCTCATCTTGATCCTACTTCTTCACCTTTCTAAAATCCTTCACCATCATCACATCATGATACTGAGGCATTAAGTAGTGAAAATGACATTGAGGCAACTTGGGCTAATGTGACTGATGTTGATCCATTTCCCAAGACCTATCAGAGAGGCCACAAGCATGTGTTTGCTTCACTTGGAGTGAAAGGGGCCATGCCTTCTTCATCAACAAAACAGGTGGACAAGGGCAAAGAAAAGGCTAAAGAGCCAATCATTGAGGAGCAGGAGGATAAACATGAAACAGAGCAGGAGTTTTAGTTGATTGAACTTGATGAGGAGGATGAGGATAGAGTCACCAGTGTAGTAATTAGAAGAAAAGAGGCAAAGATTAGTGAACTTCAAGCTAATCTTGATATAGCACAATATGTGATTGATTTTCTTCAGCAAGAAAATTAGCAGCTAAAAACCAAGAAAATCATTAATGAGGTCGGGACCATCAAAGCAAAGAAAGAGGCAGAAAGGGCTAAAGCCTTGCTGGAGGAGACCTTGGATAGATTTGGAGAGATTGAAGATGAGGAGGATCAGCCTCCAAGACAGAGACCAAAGACAATATGGCTAAAGAGAGCTCTAGCCCGTGAGAGACAGAGAGAAGCTGAGTTGGCAGAGCAGCTCACTCCAAGTGAGCTAATTGCCATAGAGATTAGCAGAGATAGAGATTCATGGCTTGATAGAGCCAATTTTCATTTGGAGAGCTTGCAAGAGAAGGCCAAAAAGGACAATGATATTCATAGGAAAATGGCAAAGCACTATGCCATGAGAAATAAAATTGCAAGGGCCAAGCTCAAACGAGCCCATGCAAAAATTCAAGCTTTGACCGAGAAAAAGGAGAAGGAGAGGTTAAACATACTTTCTGAGGTGTCTCTTCATGCCTCAAGCCCTTGATCAGCAAGTGACCTCACAATTTTGGCAAGTTTTGGCACATTTGGCACTTTAGTGCAATTTTGGTTCTTTTAGGCAATTTGGGCAGACAAAAAATTTGCCTTGGAGCCTCCAATGGAAAAATGGTCACCAAAATCATGTTCATAATGATGACATAAACCCCAGAAAGTTTCAGAAATTTTGGAGGATAACTGGTCCCTCAAAAGTGAAAAAAACCACCAAATTTTCATGTTTCTGCCTCCTTTTTGACCTTGGTGTTGCGCTTTTACCAGTCTTGGGAGAAGTGATTTTTGGTAGGGAATATGGGCACCATTATGGAAACATGAGGAATATTTGGAAACTGGACTTAGAGAGATTTCTAATGAGCTATCATGGAGTTGATTTGGACACCAGGAATGCCTCCAAACGTTTCTTGCAAGAGAGGATATTTTTTCTGTCATGGCGTTGTGCTTTTGCCAGGAAAATGTCATTTTCACCATCTTTAGCAAATTTTGATTTTCTGACTTTTATCTTGGGAAATGAGAAATTATTGGTGTAAAAGGTCAAGATAAAGGTAAATTTCATGTTTTTATTGTTATATATGGTTTATACATCAGATAAGTCCTCTAGAGGTCAAATGAATCAGTTTCCTCTCTTTTAGAGGCAAATTGTTGGGTCTTCCTAGTCTTCAGATTCTTGTTTGGGAGTAGGTGAAATTGATCCCTATCTCATAGAATTGACTCCTTGAGACTAGGGAGAGTATTTTTGAGGTCTATTTGATGTATTTCCTTAGTCATTGTAATGGTTGGACTCACATGGAGCTTTGGCATCTCAAGAGACATATTTTTGTATCAGTTTTGGCCTGGACATTAATCAAATTTGCAACTATTTTTTTGGGATCCATGTGGTATTGTGTTTAGTTTCAAAAAAAAAATTTGTTCTAATATGTTAGAATGTTTTTTGTATTTCATCCATCATTTCATTGCTATTTAATGAATGTTTTCAAGTTAGATGAACATAATCCATAATTTTTATGCTTTGTTTTGGGTAAGCATTCATAATTTGTAATTTTCTTTAGTTTAGAAAGAAATCATGAGTTCACCATGCTCTTTCTATCTCCTCACCTGTCTTAACCATATCATCATAAAAACCCTAAAGTGCTAAACGTTTTACCTACTTTGCCCCATAGAACACCCTGCAAATTTTGACCTAATTTCCTTGCCCTAGCTGCTTGACTCCTCCTGATCCAACAAAACCCTACACAATCAAAATCAAAAACCCTGAGCTACTATATCTAGCCTAATATATTCTTTCCTCAAGTCATTTTGGCTGTGATCTATATGGAGAGAGCCCTCTCATGGCCTAGTAGGGCTAGCTACTTGGCTAAGTGTGGTTTGAGGTTACCTCGGAATTGCCTTTCTCAACCTGAGGTTCAATCTAGGTGATAATATATTTCATCATAGATTTGTTGAACGCATCTAGAAAACATGATTCCATCATGATTATGGTTGACAGTTTGACCAATATAGCTCACTTCATTCCTATGAAGTATATTAATTGAGCTAGTGAGGTAGCTTCGGCCTTCATTAGGGAGATAGTGAGATTGCATGGTATTAGTAAGAAGATTGTATCCGATAGAGATGCCAAGTCCACTTCTAGGTTTTGGAAGGAGTTATTTGCATGTTTGGGTATGGATTTGGCCTTCAGTACAACTTATCATTCGCAGACAGATGGGCATATAAAGAAGCAACCAAGATTCTAGAGGACATGTTGAGGATGTTTGTCATGCATCAACAACAAAAGTAGGAAGAGTATCTTCCACTAGTAGAGTTTTCTTACAATAATGGGTATTAAGAGTCAATGAGAATGAGTCTATTTGAGGCACTTTATGGGTAGATTTTTAATACTCCCATCAATTTTAGTGATCCAGTGAACAAAATATTGATTGGAATTAACATGTTAGCAGAGATGGAATAGGAAATGTAGGTTATCAAGAAGAATATAAAGGCAACACAGGACAAGAATAAGAGTTATGCAGATCAACATAGGGAATTTAAGGAGTTTAAGGTTGGGGAGCATGTGTACTTGCACATCAAACCAAAGAATATCTCCTTGAGGATTGGATCATGTGTCAAGTTTGCACCTCGATATTGCGAGCCTTTCGAGATCCTTGAGAGGATTGGACTAGTGGTCTACATACTTGCGTTGCCTATGATAGTGAAATTCCATGATTTTTTCCATGTTTCATTGTTTAAAAGATATGTGAAGGATGTTGATCATTTTATTGACTAGTCAATATCGGAAGTGGATCCAGAAGGAGAATTCTAGCTAGAACCTTTGTGCATATTGCAGAAAATACAACTCATGCTCTGGAACCAAGCAATCGATAAATTTAAAGTGCAATGGAAGCACTTTGGGCCCGATGAAGAAACATGTGGATGGTTGATCAAATGTGGGTTATGTATTCTTTATTTTTTTCGGTTGAGGAAAATGAGTTTTGGTACTTGTACATATTTATGTATGGTTTCTATTGTAATACCACAATGAGTTGTGTTATAAAGCTTCAATAAGTGGTATAGTTGTCGTGTTGGTTTTTCTTTTCAGCAGGATATTCATTGTAAATACTGCATCAAGCTAAGTTATATAGCTCCATGGGAAGTATGTTTTGGCTTTCAGCAGTCTTGCTGGTCACAGGTTTCATAGAACACCGGTGACGATTTTCCCCTAAGTGGGATGGGTCTGTAACAACCTCAGGTTAAAATTTCATGTAATAAAGTTAATAATTGAAAAATAAGACCAAGGTCATGGGACACATATTTCAAGATGAATGTTGGGAAAAACATTCTAGTGGGTGTCATTTTATTTTATTATGGCTAAGAAAATTGGCAAAGGAATTAGCAAAGGAAAAGAAGCATTAATTCGTATTTTATTTATATAAATAAATAAAATTAGGAGAAAAGGGAAATGAAAGGTCACAGGTTTTCTTGAGGAAAGTTGAAGGAAAATATAGGAAAATGAAGAAAATAGAGGCATTAACAATAAAAATGATTTTGAGGATTAACTCGCAACTTTTTTCAGTTCAGTTTTGGAGCTCTCTCTATTCTATCATACTCTTGCACACTTAGAGAATTCTTGGAACATTCTAGCATTGGAGAAAGGAAAGAAAAGGGAAAGAAAAGGAAGGACAAGGAAAGAAAAATACAAGCAATGAACATTGGATCAAACAGCTTCAGAAGGAATACTTGCAGGTAACAGGTTGCATGTGTGATTTCCTAGTTGGTTTGTGAATGCATGGTAAATGTATTTGTGTGTTTAGTTCTCTTGTTATCATTAGCATGGGTTTTTTCAGGTGTGACACTGGTTTCAGCCTTGCCTTTCCATTTCTAGATAGCCATGGTGTGATGGGGTTCTTTTATTGGGTTTATCTTTGGATTGTCAAAAGATTTTGGAGTAAGGTGAGGTGGTCTCAGGAAAATTCCCAAGGGTTGGGGATGGAGGTGATTTAAATTCTTCGGAAATAACTCAATAGGTGTGTGGAGACAAGAAAATTCCTCAAGGTATTGGTGAAGTAATTTCGAGGCATCCAAGCTTGTTTTGGGCTTAATGATCTCTTGACTATTTTTGTTGATTTTGCGGTAGCTTGAGGGTTGAGGTGGTTTAATCTCTTAGAAGCCCCGGTTGTTTATGCATTGGTTTGCTTATTTGATGTCTTGACCAGTTTTGGCGAGATTGCAGGAGAATGAGGGTGGAGGTGGTTTAATCTCTGAGAAGCCCTGGTTGTTTATGTCTTGAGTTCCACATTCATGCTTGGAATATGGCATAGGGCTGATTGGCTGAAAGAAAGATTTTGTTTAGCTCAATCTATAGTTGGGTGGTACATGGAAGTCTCTAACTTGGTTGGATTTTGTATATGTTAATAAAATATATTTTCCTATTGTATTCTATGAGTACTTGTACTTGTTATTATGGGACTTTGATGTTTGTTAGTCATGGTTAATAATGTGGTTATATGTTGGTTATAAGCATGGTTTCATAACATGTTCTAGTTATGGCTCTTGATATGTTTTGATTAGTTGATGAATGGTTAATGAATGCATGATCTAACAAAATTTATTGCAGCTATTATGAGAGGGCATTAGACATTCTTGGCGATTCTTAGATAAGTTTTAGACCCCTATGTTCAAATATGCATTCATGACCTGTAGATTACATGTTCACCATGACGAGATAATTTCCATGGTTAGGCATGGTTAGGTCAAGTCCTTGATCAAGTTTTGGATGAATGGATTTTTCCTCATGTTATTTATCATTATGGAAAGTCTCATTGAGTTTTGGGCAATGGTCTGGAGGCTAGCTTGAAATAGTGGCTCAGAATTCGGGACCACATCCTCTGAACTCGAATTTTTGGGCCATAACCATACCCTAGTAGGCTTACACATGTGGTTGGACGCGTAAAACTGCATGGAGGCCTTTTCATGCATGCAGTTGTGGGCCAGGTCAATAATAAAGCATCTTAGCTTAGGGTTTGGTCAATTGGAGTGGTTGTTTAGCTCATGGGTGTCTTGTAGCTCCTAAGGAAAGTCAATAAAGTTCCAGTTTGTTGACTCCACATCCTTAACTATACTTAGGAGGTTGGGACATGTCATAGTAGCCCTTAGTTCATGTTTATCCCGACAGGGAAATTAAAGTGAGTAAATATGGGAGGGGTGGGTTACACTTATTCAATACTAAGGTGACTCCCAAAAGATTATCTTCAAAATTTGATGTAATCAAAATCAATATAACAATTTTGAATCATTGCAATGATGTGTTATAAACCTTTGACACTATACAACAAGGAGATACATTTAATATGCTTTTTCCCTTTTCAATCTACTTAAATCTTGTGCATGATTTTTGTATTGCTAATATTTTTTGTATACATAGGTTGCAATTGGGATATTGGATCATTAGTCTTGAGTGTTTAATGGTTTACATAGTAGAAGGGTACTCTCAACAATCTTAATTTTTCTATCTTTAGCACCCTTTATCTTCAAAATTTGATGTAATTAAAATCAATATAACAATTTTGAATCATTGCAATGATGTGTTATAAACCTTTGACACTATACAACAAGGAGATACATTTAATATGCTTTTTCCCTTTTCAATCTACTTAAATCTTGTGCGTGATTTTTGTATTGCTTATATTTTTTGTATACATAGATTGCAATTAGGATATTAGATCATTAGTGTTGAGTGTTTAATGGTTTACATAGTAGAAGGGTACTCTCAACAATCTTAATTTTTATATCTTTAGCACTCTCAACTATTGAACAAAGTTGTTTGTCTAAGAACACCCTATTGTGACATTTTTTTTTATCAATCTCTTTTTAACTTAACTTGGTTTTTTTTATCAGCAATCCAAGTTTAATTTAACCTAAATATTTTATTATGCTACAGTTGATCGAGGAAGAGACATTATGCCTAATTGTTTAAAATAACAATAAGACCATGGTACTTTGACATACTATATTGAACTTTTTTTTCTCAAAAATCATTTTGATGCATGTTGTATTTAATTCTAGCAATTAATATGATAATTTAGATTACCTTATTTAGTAATTAGTTTCAATTTATAATAATTTTGTTAGCGTTTAATAACTTTGGTAGTGAGAAGGCTTAGAGTAAATAATAAATTGTTTGATTTGTTTATGTTCTAGAATTTTTCATATTAAAATAAAAACATCCAAATATGTAAAGTTTATATTTGTTCATATTTTATTAAAATTTTATAATATCTATTTACTAAATAATACAATCACATGCTCAAAATATTTTATAAACTTTACACTCATATAAACAATATTCCTTTTAAGATTTTATTATATAAACATAATTGTTAATATGTAAAACATGATGATGTAATGTATATTTACAAATAATTAAAATTTAAAATTTAAAATCATTTATAAAATTACAGAAAATATAAATATTTTGATGTTTAAAAAATTGAGTAAATTTTTTAAACATCAAAATGTCAATGTCAATATCTATATAAATCACATCAAATTCAATAAATAATTAAAATTTTCAAATCACCGTGAGAATATGAATGCTTTGTCAATATATTATATCAATTATTAAATATTAAAAATTATATATTTTTTATAATTATTGCTAACCATATTTAAATTTATGTTGAAGATGCGAAACATCCATAAAACAAATGTTAACAAAATTACCAAAAAAAAAGAAAAGAAAGTGAAAATCTAGAATCTCACTGCAAAAATAAATTTGAACTTAAATATAAAATGTTAAGAAGAAACGAGTAAGCAAAATTTCAATAATTCTGAGTAACTTATAATTTAAAAACAATAAATAAATATATATCCCATTTACCAAAATTAATATACCATTTAGGATAAGATCTCCCTGCATTATAATTTCAAATATTACTTGATACCTGGCATATTCCATAATTGCAAATTTTAAATATTACTTGATACCTGGCATATTCCATAATTGCAAATTTTACTCCCTAGCATATTCTATACCGATATTCTGTTTATTTAAAAATCGGGTTGGATCCGCTAATCGACCTATACTCTCTTTCCCAGATACAAGGTGAAAAATTGCTACTATATCTAAATTTTCCATTTGCCTCCACGCAGGATTGAACTGCGGACCTTCAGTTTACAAGACTGACGCTCTACCACTGAGCTATAAAGGCTGCTATGTTGTTTAAAAATTCTCCTTCTTTATCAATGCAAAATGTAGTTGGTAAAATTCGAAATTAGCGTTTTTGAGTTATTCATATTCCGGTGGAGTGTAGCCAAAGAATATTCTGTTTCATATTGATAATAGAAATTACACAATTTTGAGAAAATTTGATAATTTTTTTTGTAAATTTTAGTTACAATTGTCAAATTTTAAAATTTTGATTACCTTAAAAAAATTTTGATGATACTAAATTTATATCCACTATTAAAAAACAATTCCATAATTAAATTTCTTGAAAATCTTCTTACCAATTACCTAAATAAAATCAGTATTCAAACAAAATTGTAACCTAATTAAACAACGCTTACCATAATATTTGTTTCCTAGTTAAAAGAATAACCTATTTGTGTTCGTCTTTTTCTTTGAGGCCATGGGCTGCACTAATGGTGTTACACATTACTTTTGTACCTTTCATCAACCTCGAAACTCAACAGAGTATTTACGGTAGTCAGTGACCAATTTAAATTTACCTCATAATTTGAGGTTTAAGATTTTGTGAATCTAAGAATATTTTTTTAGATGGTATAAATTCCATTAAATTTTATAATTATTGATTAAGTGCATGGTTCTATATTATAATCTCATTCATAATTCAAATCTCTAATTTATGTAATAACATTTTTTATATTTATTGATGTAAATTTTATATTATTATGTGTTATATTTTATTTTAAAATATGTATATAAATTTAATGATAGATTAATCTAAATATTATAATAAAAGTGAAACTATAATAAATAATTTGAATATATAATTTTCAAATTATATATAAATATATTTTTATGGAAAAAAATCGTATACTGGTTAGTTCATTGAAATTAAAGTATACAAAGTATTGTTTAATTACAACTTTTTGGATAAGTTTGTCGAGAGCTATAGCATCTTAACAATCCAAAACCTAAAACAATGATACAAAAAATTAGGAAGGGTCCCAACAATTCAACAGTTTCAATTTCAGAAAATGTTGTTGGCATTCACTCTAAGGACATCGACGAATTTTTCTGTAATCACTAAATTTTTTACATGATGGAGTAATGCTTGCTTTGATCGTATGTCTGCATCAACATTGTGTTCCCTGTGGGTATGTGCTACCTCCAACTCCTCAAAAAATTCTTGTAATTGGTGAATTCTTTGTTGCCAAGGATTTAGGGTCAAGTTGTGTAATGTATTGATCCCCAAGAACCAATCATAACCACCCAAGAATCACCAAAGATTGGTAATTAGCACTTCACCTACTTGGACATTGCAAAGTTAAGGATGAGCCAAAGCTCAATTAATTCTACTATATTATTAGTTATATGCCCCAGGCTAAGAAGGAATGTGTGATGGTTGTTTAGGTGAAATGCAGCTCCTGCTTCGCATACAACCTTGATATGACTTTTAGCTCTATCAAACAAGGCCCAAAACTTTGAAGTATCTATCATGGGCCTAATTAGAATTGTGTTCTTCTTCTTTGCACCTTATGTGTGAAGTTCCTTCATTGTTATTTTTGTTTTCTGCACCATCTGTCATATATTTAGGACCTGACAATCAATCATGGTTCTATTCTAGTGTAACCAAATATACCAAAGGACCAAACCTAGATGATTGGAAAGATGCTCCAAGGCTAGGTTTTTTGTCCACTCAGTGAGGCATTCCCCTAACAACCTACCTGACCATGTCCCTGCGCAAGCCTCCTTGAATAAGATCATTCTCCACACTACCTGAAGAAAACAAACAAACAAACAAACAAACAAAACAAAACAAAATCCATGAATAGGTGTCAATGATTCTTGGTTAACACAACAAAGTAGGAATCTTGTAGGCCCTTCCCATCCTCGCCTCTAAAGATTACTCTGTCTGAGGATCATATCATTTAGTTCCAACCATAGAAAGAGGCATATATTTAAAGGACAGCGCTACTTCCAAACAATCTTATAGCACTAAAAAGGGTTTGACTCAACTTCTTGGGCCAACATCACTTCATAAGCTAGTTTCATCAACACCACCTCACATTCTTTATCCATTTTACACATGATTTTGTCCAGGTCTCAGCTCATTGTAATGCCATTTTGTGCAAATTATAAGACAGATTATGTCCATTCCTATGGTATATTCCCTATGAGGCCTAAAGCATTAACTAATTTCCAAGGTGTCTGGGACATCTCATGGGCACCAGGATCAATCGCTTCAAAAAGAAAAGAAATTCCTATGTACTTTAATGCCATTGCCACATTCGTGGAAATTATTTTGAGGCCATCACCTTCTATCCACAGATGCTTGCTTAAATCTATTTTCTTCCTTATCCTACCTACTAAACAAGTCATTTTTTAATTATGTCAAACAATGACACCAACACCTTCCAAATATTTGACCCTCCCTATTATGACTTCGTCCATGATCAAACCCATTCTTCTAATTTTGTATTCTTATAATACTTATCTTCCATTAGAGTTCCCCATAGGCCAGCATCAAGCATACTCCTCCAAATACTTTTAGCAGTTAGCGCCTTCGCAAAAATGAAAATGTTTTTGAGTCCCCATCCTCCTAGTTTCTTTGGGTTGGAAATTAGTTTCTAGCTTGCTAAATGCATCCCTTTTGTTTTTTTCCTTTCCAAATAAATTGGAAACATAAACTTCTAATTATGTTTAGAATTGTCCTTGGTACATTAGCAAGGGCAAACCAATAGACTGGGATTGCTTCCAAAACTGATTTTACCAAGATCAATCATGCTTGAAATAAAAAAAATAAAAAATCATCATGTATTTAACTTGATGCCAATATCTAGTTCTTCATCTCGTCCTGACGATGAACCACACTAGATGGTTCAAAATGTGTTGAAAAAATTTTGATGATGTGATTTTTACTGAAAGTTTTATTAATTTTCATGATATAGATCACAAAAGCCTAAATTCAATCAATCACTCTCCCAAAGACAACCATTAGTTGCACCAGTGATTGATCTGTCATTCCACTTTATTTACCATACAAAGCCAATTTGAAACTTGGCAACTGTTAGCCCTTAAATGATAACCAAGATATTTTATTTCCTCATATAAAGGAAAAAGATTGGAAAGGAAGAAATGTTTTAAATTTAAAACTAGACTTTCAGGAACTCCATTAGCTAACATAATTGACTTGGAAGGACTAACTTCCAAGTTTGTAGCTTCACAATACAACACAATCATGTTCCAAATACTTCTCCATTCTTCAATCGAGCAATTTCTAAATAGGATAATGTCATCAACAGATAACAGTTGAATGATTTTGACCACTGTGGGTGCTTCTATACATTTAATTCTTCCTTCCCTTGTTGCTTGGTTGAGAAGAAAACTTAATCCTTCTACCACGAATAGGAATAGAAAAGGTAAAGTATACATCCTTATTTAATTCCTCTAGAAGCTTTAAAAAACCAATTTGGTATGTCATTGACCAGTACCACAAAGTTTTCCAAAGTGACACATCCCATTATATAATTACTAATATCAAGAGGTAAACCAATTTGTAGTAAAACGAGTCTCAGGAATACATAATTAACTATATCGTAAGCTTTAACCATACCTAATTTCAACACCAACCCCTAGAGCTTCTTGACTTTCATAATATGTAATCCTTCCTATGTTGATCCAATGGAATAGAGGATCTGTCTATTCGTCAAGAATCCAAACTATTCTTTAGAAATACCTTTTGACAATTATTCCTTCAAATGGTCAATTAGAATTTTTGAATTCAACTCGTATAGGAAATTACATAAAGATATAGGGTGGAACTCTACAAAATATTGTGCATTGGTCTTCTTCCAAATTAATGCTACGAAAGTGGCATTAAGTGCCATCGTGATTCTTCCTCTCACTCTAATCTCTTCCATGATGACTAGATCATAAGGTAAGAGGTCAAAGAATTCTAAATAAAAAAAATGTGTCCAACCGTCAGGTCCTAGGATCTTTTTCTTCTTGGATTTCTTAAGAACTAGAAAAACTTTGTTTTGTGTTACCTATTTCTTCAGAACCTCAATAGATTCATTACTAAACGTTTTTGGAAAAATTCAATTGACCTTCAACTATGCTTCAATCATAGTTTAACCTCCTATTCTTGAAATAAAATTTTGGAAAAAATTGAGAGCCAAATTACTCAAACCTACTTGTGAAGAAATGAGAGAGTCATCTTCCCCACTCATATTGTTATGAATAAAATAATAGGTAAATAAATAATAAAATATTAATATAATTAATTAATCATGAAGAGTCAAGGTTAAAGGACATAACCATTCACCTTTGTGGCTAGTCAATACCTATATAGGCAATCGCCATGAAGGCATGTAATAACCATTCATTCAATTCAATATAATATAAAAACATTTTACATTACATAATAAATAAATAAATATTACATCATAGATCCTTAGTTCATATCTAATAATGGTATAAGAGTGGTAGATTCTCCACCTACAACCACATTGGTTTGTGTGCTCTTCGTTCGCCCATCCTCCTCAACATTATTCGTCTATCCTCCATGTGCTCTATGGTCCAATCACCTACCGCATCGTACTCCAACTCTGATCCAGGTGGATATTGGTGGCCACCCGCCTATTCCACCTAGTCAGTTTCATCAGTTTTATTATTTACTATTTTTAGAAGTTTTTCAGATCCTAAACTTCCAGATCTATTTTGAGGCCCTAAGCGACTTAGTCTTCAGAGAGATCTTTCCAACGAGGTATCATATGCAACAAATGAAGATACTATGACCAAGTTATGACCCTGGGAAGTTGGCTGCCTAACTAACCCCAACGGGACCCATAAGCTCTTGGTGTTACATCTCCTCAAGTTAGCGTTTTGGTTATTTAAGGTTTTATCTTATTGTTCAATAATAAAAAGGCCCTTGAGCCTCATTGTAACATATTTCAGAGGTATGTAGCCGCCACATTTCTTCTCAGAGATAAGCTACCATCGCCCTGGCTAGTTTATGTCCATTTTTTCTGTAAGCTTGTTTCAGTCATTTGATATTAATGAAATGAAGTTTTAATTCTAATATATATATGTGTTTATGTTTATTTTTTATTTTATTTTGTTCCTGCATAAATCCATATTTAGGTTGCAGATCCATGAGGGTTTGAAACACATTTCATTTTCAATGTTTTGCAGTAATCTTCAGTAAAATTCATGCAAGTGCCACGGTCTCCACAGATCATATTAGAGAGTAAAAAATATCTCATTTGAATTTTTATTTATTTATCCCAATTTTTTTTTTTACAGAATTTGATTTTGTTTCCCGGTTTAAGAGATATGAGCAATTGAAGTTACACCTGTCTGGAACACTACGTCGTCGTGTTTCCTATGAGTTTGTGGAATCATTTTATCACCCCACAGGTCATCAAATTTCAAGTGTATTATATCATAGGAAATATCTATTAAATACCTCAAATGGGTCTTTGACAAAATTTGATTTTATCACCTATAGCAGAAGTTATCAACAAAGTTGCAGCAAGAGGTCAATTTAAACCAAGATCTGGATCAGTGGTATCAGAGCGGTTTGCTCTTTCTCGATATTTCTTTGCATGTACACAATGAGGTAGGGGTATAAGGATTTAGGGCTCGATATGGTTGAACTGTCGCAAGATCATCCTCTCAAACCCCGATGACCTCCCATGGTAGAAGAAAAGAAAGACGAGAGAGCAGGAGATCCTATCAAAATATTGCTTAAGGAGGCCCTCGAGAAACAAAGGAACGTGATGATGGATAACTTTTCCCAGATCCTTCAATGACTTCCCATTTGCGGCGAATCTACATCCAAAATCCACTCTGGAGGCGCCACTTCTTTTGAGGTACAAGTCAACTTCGACATTCTTGTATTTGAAGGCCATATAGATGCAAACATCATAGATAGATGGTTGAATTTGCTAGAAGGGTATTTTTTGATCCATGTTTTCTCTGACCAAGATAATATTACTTTTTTTCTCCTAAAATCCGCTCCCTATGTCAAATACTGGGGGTAAACCTACTGTGAGCAAAAGGACGAGAGGGAAGCCTCTCTATTATTCACCTCAAAGGGATTAATATGTGCATGAGCTGATGAATTTGTTCCATACCCTGGGCACAAAGTTGGGTATTAAAGATTCAGAGAGACATTCGGTGCTCAAGTACCGCAGATGCTTGCATAAATAATTTTAGGAGGAAATGGAGTTTCTTAACGATACCTCGCTTGGCGTGGCATATCAATATGCCACCAAGATCGAGCAGAAATTTAAGCAGAAGAAGCGAGACTTTGGATCTACGAATCCGAAGCCAGGGAAAGGCGCCATCGAACCGCAGAACAAGGAGAAAATAAAAAGCGGCGTGACTCAGAACAACACCACAAATCCAAAGAAGGACACAGGGAAGTGGTGTGAATTTCATAACAGCTCCACTCACAACACAAGCGAGTGTCAAACCAAAAAATCGCTGGTGGCCAAACTGAAGGCATCCGAATCAGATGCATGCTCTGATTCTGAGTCAGAATTATACAAGGGGAATGAAAAAGGGAAGCAGATAATCGATGTGGATCCCAGTGCCACTGTTTCCGCCCCCAAGCTCCAGAGGGAGGATCTCAAAGATCCAGAGGAGGGGGAGTGCCTCTTCCATTCGCAGATGTGGGTGAAGGGTTTCCCACTGCAATTCCTTGTCGATAGTGGAAGCCAAAAGAACCTCATTTCAGCAGAGGTCGCGAAGCATCTCGGCCTACTGACCACATCACACCAGCAACCGTATACCATCAAGTGTCTTCACCAAGGAAGAGATCTCCACGTCAGCCAACAGTGCCGCCTTTCGTACAGCATCAAGCCCTCCATGGATGAGGTACTGGGTGTTGTTGCTCCTCTTGACGTGTCTGATGTATTATTGGGCCAACCATACTTGTGGAAGCGACATGTTGTGTATGAGTTTAGACCTCGTTCTGTTATTATTACTTTGGGAAATAATTTTTATAGTATACCGGAGGTAGTACCGCCTCTTGCCATCTCTTTGATTACTGCAAAGAAATGCAGTAAGATTATTTCCCAAACTAGGAAATTTGTTTTCATTACAATTTACACACATGGAGAGAATAATATAATTATGGCCACAACCTCCAAATAGAGCTCCCCTACACGAAAACAACAAATGGACAAAGTTGTGGAGGAATACAAGGATAATTTCTCCTCACGCAGAGAGGTTCCTCTACACTATTAGTTCAAGCAATCCATTGATCTGACCCCAGGCGCGTTGCTGCCTAATGTTGTCATACCTCATGCGACCACATAGACAAAATCCATGCATGTATTATCCAACGTCCGCCAACAAGTCCATGACATCTTGGAGAAATCTAATGCCAAGTACAAGCAGCACCAGGATCAACATTGAGTGCCACACAAGTTCCATGTGGGTGACACATTTTGGTTATATTTGCAGAAGGAGTGCCTCTTTGGACCCCGCTGCAAGCTACGCCCACTTAAAGTAGGTCAAATCCTTCACTAGGGAAAGTGGTTCACCAGGGACCAGGTTCAACAGAAATTTCCCTACCTCATGGAGGCTCTGCACACAATGGGGACCATTGCTTTCTAAAGAGGGAGGAATGATCCACATGGATATTGGTGGCCACCTGCCTATTCCACCTAGTCAGTTTCATCAATTTTATGATTTACTATTTTTAGCATTTTTTTGGGTCCTAAACTTCCGGATCTATTTTGAGGCCCTAAACGGTGTAATCCTTAGAGAGATGTTTCCAACGAGATATGATACACGGCAAATGAAGATACTATGACCAAGTTATGCCCTTGGGAAGTTAGCTGCCAACTAAACCCAACCAGGGTTTTGGTTGTTTAGGTTTTTCTCTTATTGTTCAATAATAAAAAGGCCCTTGAGCCTCATTGTACCATAGTTTAGAGGCATGTAGCCGCCAAATCTCTTCTCAGATATAAGCTACCATCATCGTAGCTAGTTTATGTCCATTATGTCTGTAAGCATATTTCAATCATTTGATATTAATGAAATGAAGTTTTATTTATGCTACATCTCTATGTTTATTTTTATTTCTGTATTTTATTTCATTCCTGCATAAATCCAAATTCAGGTTATGGCTCCATGAGGGTTTGAAACATATTTCAGTTTCAATGTTTTGCAGTAATATTCAATAAACTTCACGCAAGTGCCACAGTCTCCACAGATCATATTAGAGAGTGAAAAATATCTTATTTTAAATTATTTTGTATTATCTCAAATGGGTTTTTTACAGAATGTGATTTCGTTTCCCGGTTTGAGAGATATGAGCAATTGAAGTTGCACATGTCTGGAACACTGCGCTGTTGCACGTCCTATGAGTTTTTGGAATCATTTAATCACCCCACATGTCATAAAATTTGAATTTTCTTATATCACTGGAAATATATATTCAATACCTCAAATGGATCTTTGATGGAATTTGATTTCATCACCTATAGCATAAGGTATCAACAAAGTTGCAGCAAGAGGTCTATTTCAACCAAGATCTGGATAAAACTCTCAGTTGTGTGCTTTCCTTCCTCTGCTGATGCCACCAACAACCATTTTTTCCCTGACCTATTCATATGTTCCATCGCCTGTGCCATCTCTGAAATCCGTCATTGCATTGATCCACCATTGTCGCCCTATTCTTCCTCCTATCGTTACCATGTCATGTCAACCAACAATTATTTGTCCATCCATTATCTGTCTCCCCTATCCCCGCATTTTCCGACTGACCATCAGTGTTGCGGTCAATGACTTTAGCACTTTGGATTTTACTAAGTCGACCTTGGTTATTAACATGGCGTCATTTGGCCAAGACATTTCCTACTTGGTTAATGGTTTAAAACTATAATTAGATTAGTATATATATAATTTAATTCTATAAATTAATCATATATATATATATATATATATATATATATATATATATATAGAGAGAGAGAGAGAGAGAGAGAGAGAGAGAGAGAGAGAGAGAGATTATTAATTAAAAACATGTGGGTTCCACCAAGAAAAAAAACAAAATGGTGAGCAATGAGGAGTTACAAGCTAACGTTAACTACTATATGGATAAATTCAATAGTGTGTGATATCGTCTTGGTAATTTAGAAAAATCACAAATATAACTTAATTAAGGAAAAAAGAACTTGAAGTTGATGATGGAGAGAATACTACAGAGATACCTCAAAATCAATGAGACAACAAAAAAACTCAATGAACATGGTGAACAAATTAATAAACTAATAGATGAGGTAAACGCGTTGACGTTACAATCTTCTCTTTATCAAGAGCCAATGAATAGCCCACAAAAATAAAGTGAAATTGAACAACCAGAGCACCCGAAATATTCTTTTTAGGCATCCAGTACCAGACCAGGATTCCAGAAAGAAACCATCAGTGAATAAAAAATGAGACCAAAAAATGAGGGAAAATACCGTAGAGGAGAAATTGTCTAGGTCATAAAAATGGACAGAATTTTTACGGAAAATCCACCATTAGGTGAAAGAGAGAAGATAATGATTGTATCCAATACCTTAGAAAGCGAAGCATATGATTGGTTCCTCTAATGGACAAAAAAGTGTGATGTTCTTTCTTTTCATTAGCAAGGGTTCACTACAATGCTACTAAAAATATTTCAAGACAAGGATGATGGCGATCTATATAACAAATTTATACATATTAAACAAAATGGTTGTGTAAGTGATTATACCCATGAATGGGAAGTCTTGGAAATACGACACATCTGATTCATTGAGGATCATCAACTATTGAAAATGTATATTTGTGGACTAAAAGACTACATTCGTGTTGAATTGAAACAATGAAAACCCAATACTATTGATGAAGCTAGGCATGAAACCAAGCTTATTAAACAAAACAATAAGTTGAACATACCATCACTCAAGGAAGATGAAAACCAACAACAATACTTAGATAAGAATGTAAACAAATGCATATATTATAGATACAAATGTATGCCAGGACACAAATGCCTTAACAAGAAATTATATACTTATGAAGTTGATAAAAAGTTAGAAACTTCTTGAAATGAGTTAGAGAAAAGGATAAATTAGAAAAAAAATGTGTCGCAAGTGTGGAGAAGATTGGACAATGGGACATAAATGTGAAGACGTGTCCTTGCACTACTATAAAATAGTAGATGGAAGGCAAGTTGAAGTACAAGAACTTTACGAAGAAATCACTATAACGCATAATGTATATTCAGACCCCAAGGAAAAATCACAAGAAGCATCATTAGGTGAAATCCCATGTGTCCGTAGAAAGAAGGGTGAAGAAAGAAAAATATCAAAATATCAAAAACAACAAGTGACAACAAAATACGTTCCACCACACCTTAAAAATAAGAGAAGCCAATCTCCAAGAATGAAGAGCACTAATATTACAACACCACCCACAAAAATCACAAGGGGATTACGACCTAAAACCCTAAAGCTTAAAGGGACCATAAGAGGTATAAATATCAATATACTTGTAGGTTATGGAAGTACTCATAATTGTATAAACAATGATCTTTCTAAACAACTTAATATTTGTGTGTGCCCAATCAAGGACCTGACTATTACTATCACTACTGGGAAAAAGTTTGAAGAGATAGAATAACGTCATAAGGTTTCAATCCAGATACAAGAACTAGAACTACAGACATAATTCTATGCTTTACTGCTCAAATAAATGGATATAGTGCTAGGTGAAAAATGGTTAATGCAGTTGGGGAACTATACTACAAACCTTGAAGAACAATTCATGGAGTCTAATTAGAAAGCTCAACATTATAAATTATATGGTGTTGATGCTCCCAACTTCACAGAAGGCACAAATGCATACATTAACTTCACCAAGACACAATGCGCAAACAAAGTCTCATTTATAAAATCAAATAGATGTCATTCCATAACAATGTGTTCAACTAGAGAAAACCTTACTTATGCTTTGAGGACAAAGAATCTCTAAGAGGGTGGCAATGTTAAGAATAAAATAATAGGAAAATAAATAATAAAATAGTATTAATAATATAATATAATTAATTAATTAATTATGAAGGGTCAAACAACATGATCATTCATCTTCGTGGCCACTCAATTCCTATCGAAGAAATCGCCACGAAGGCATGTAATCACCATTCATTCTATTCAATATAATTAAAATATGATTTACATTACATTAAAAAAAAATTACATTGCATATCCTTAGTTGATCTCTGTTAATTTTAGATAACAATGGTATGTTCTATGTTTAGCACAATTTACTTCAATGCTCCTTTAGTAGCACAATGACAATTTCAAATTATTTCCAATAGCAATCACATTAATCATTAATCACATTGGGAGTAAATGCAAATAGAACACAATACAAAATGCATAAGACAAGCCAAGGCAAGAGAACACCAGGATTGGTGGATGCCATGGAAAAACCCCAATGTGGGGAAAACCTTGTGATCAATTCTTCTTATTATTATTCAATAGATCAACAAAGAGACAAAGAGTACATAAAACGTTCATCAGAGATTACAATAACTCCAATACAATATTCTCACAAATACAACCCAACAACTTTCGAAACCAGTATATAGTGGTAGAATATATCATAGACAACTTGATTTAAACTTCAGACATCTTCAAAGAACTTCGGATGATGGTTAACTGTGGTCAAACCCATGGACACTCCCTTCAGGTTAGCATGGGAGCATATTTAGCTTTTGTACGCTACCTTGGCCATAACATGTGTGCATCTAGGGAAGAAATTTCCTAGTTGTGTGAGAGCGTCTAGAACAAAAGCTCTAATTTTGTGCAAGCTTTGGATCTGAGACTTTGGACCTCTGTATGGCCTTTTCCTTCACTAATATGCCAAACCAAATTAGGTAGAAGAGAATAATATGCTTGACTTTGTGATGTCCCGAATAAGGTGAGAGGTCACTAATATTTATACAATTCGTTGAGAGTGATGGTGGGGTGAGGAGACACGTCCATTGGGCTACTTGAGCCTACATTAAGCTGAGGCCGACCTGAAAAATTTGCATATGTGAAAGAATAAATTCAAAATACCACTTTTGTTTGTTTGAATGAGATGATATTTAGATCAATCTTGGACCTCTCGAAATGAGGAATCCAATGCAATCATAATCTCCATCAAATGAGTTGTCCCAAGGTGGAACTTGGCCCTAGTTTCCAAATTTAACACTCCCTCTCAACTAGGGAGAATTTCACCTTCCAATCCAACTGTTGTCACTAATCATCATGTCATCCTATCATCATGTACCATATTTTTCATCTCTACTCTGCTTTGATATGTTGAACCATGAAGTAATAATGAATCAAAATTGATCTAGAGTGGGTTACAAGACCTTGCCACTCTCCATTAACACAAGTTAGTCTAGAAGTAGAACCTAAATCAATCCCTTATAAATTTTTTGAACTCCATTCATCCTAGCATAGGGAGTATGACAAGACACAATGCATCCATCGGTAGTGATATGGTCCCTATACTCATTTCCCAACTTATTGACCAGATGAGAGGTACTTCCCATGAGTCCCAGACTACATGGGTAGGATATATGTTGGGGCATCAGTAAGAGAAGGTGAACCACTTATCCTACTCATATGTCATAGGAGAAGGTGAACCACTCATCCTATGCATATTCCAATCATAGGGGAATGTGAACCACTCACCCTACATACATGTGTCCACAATCATAGGGGAAGGTGAACCACTCACCCTACACAGATGTCAACCATCATGGGGTATCATAGGGGAAGGTGAAACACTCACCATGTACACAACGCACCACAAGAGGAAGGTGAAACACTCACCCTATGGTCGCTCATAGCTCCAAGAAGTACTCCAAGCCCCTAGGAGGTCCTAGAGCTCAGTGTCCAACTCATGCGGACCCTCATAGGAGGGTTTTTCCATGACTCCAAGTCTCTCATAGAAGGTTGAGAATTTTACCTTCCCCAAGGGCTTCTTGAGAATGTCTACGACCTAATCATCAATCCTAATGTGATGGAGCCTTATTTCTCCCCGTTGTACCATATCCCGAATAAACGGGTACCTGATATCAATATGCTTGGAGGAGTCGTGTAAAACGGGATTCTCTGAAAGGAAAATCCCACTTTGGTTGTCGCAGTAGATCACGGTGGTATCCATAACATGCTCAAATAGCTCATTAAAGAGCTTCCTCAACCAAATAACTTCACAACATGCCATACTAGTAGCATTGTATTCGACCTTGGTGGTGCTTAAAGCAATCGATTTATGCTTCCTACTCATCCAAGATATTGAAGCAGATCCCAATGAGAAGCAAAATCTAGATGTTCTCTTACGATACAACACTCTACCATCCTAGTCAGCATCAGTATATCCATGTAGCCTAAAATTCCTAGCAGTGCATCTCAAACCATAATTGATTTTGCCCCTGAGATATCTCAAGAGATTCTTGGCAACAATCCAATGTATGTGATGAGTCTTGACCATAAATTGACTCAATCTATTCACATCGAAGCCTATGTTCGGACTATATTTCACCAAGAACATTAGGGCCCCTATTGGGCCATGGAAATGGTATGATTATTCTCCTCATTTCCTTAATAAATATTATGTTTTTAAGAGTTTTATCCTTTGTTTACAATTATTTGAGAAGAAAAGGATAATGGAAATTAGTTAATAAGTAGTATAGTTAATTTAAGCATTTTAGATATTAGAAAGTATTAGTTTGAGTAAATTGGTATGAATGTTGATTTAGTTGAATGATTGTTGTTCCTTCGAGATAATGGAGAATGCTCTTGGATAGATTGTCCCCTTTTTCTGGATAAAATATAGCTCGAGGCATGAGTATGGTCGAAGATATAAAACCAAGGAGAACTACTTATTGTTATTCAAAGACTTTATATTTGAACGAGCAATCTTGAGAATCCTCTGATTCTCAGGATAGTTCCATTGACATTTTCAAAATGTAATATATAAGATGATAATAAAAATATAGAATAGACTCTTGACTGAACTTTGCATCTTGTAATTGTGTTATACATTTCCTGAAATCGTTGATTGAATTGTGTGAATTAGTTATACAAATGTGAAAGTGTGGTTTTGCGAATTTCATGAGTTATCTCTGATATGTAAGATTTCCAAGCATTTGTGTGATTTAAATAGCTTTCCTTATGCACTTGATTTGTTGAAGTATTCTGGAATAGACAAAGTGGTTGATAAGTTAGAATAGTTTTATTTCACAAATCTTAGAAATGTAGCCATAGAAGTAATAATTTGATGTTTTAAATCATTTATTTTTGCAACGATTGATATTTCTTGTAATTGTTCTGTAGGATTTCTTCACACTCTTTCATAATATAAGGCTCTATATTTTCATGTATTTTTCCAATAACCTTGAAATAAAATATGAATCTCAGGTTGATAAGATTAATGAAGGTAGGATTAAGTTGATTTTTATGAGTCATATTAGTGCCCAACATTTTGGCGCAGTTTCCGGGGAGGTTGTCAAATCATAGGTTGTATCTTTGGAAGGTCAGGTATTGAAGATGGAAGGTAAGAACATACACATGCAACAAGTAAAAATATTGCGCCTAGTGCCCACTTTCGGTTGATATGCTTGGGATATGTAAGTGTGCATGACCAAGAAAAAGAATAAGAATTAATAGGATTAGAACGGAAACCATTATCTAAAAATACCAAAACCCAAGGGCCGGTGAGCCTTGGGATGACAACCTTTATTGGCGAAATCATTTAGAAATTTGAATCTCAAGCATTAGTAGGACCCCGAACAGCATCTGGGAAGGGCTCTACCATAATCCCTCAAGCGACAAAATCACCAATTGCAGAGCACGCCAAGATTCACAGTAAAACTGAAGGATCTGAGAAAATATTTCAAAGCACATTTATTCAACACTCTAATCCTTAACAAGAGGTAAATTATTATAATTTAAAATAAGGATAAGGAGAAACTAGTGGAGAAGATCCACGATCTTCGGAATTTGAATCTCCTAAGATTGTGGTAGAAGGAAAAACACCTGAAATCCCAGACTTAAGCAGCGCAATAAAACCCCCTCGAGAGCCAAATAGTAACCATAATATTCCTTCTCAAATAACACCCCTTGATCATGAAATCCCTGAAGATTATTGGAAATTTTTTTTATTAGATGGCAAATCAAGGACAAAAAAAGCAAACCTCGACATTGGAATATCCTATTATCGATCCTGTGGTTAATGCTCCGATGAAGGCCATCCCTTTAAAAAATCTCTCGACCTTTCATGGGATGAATTCAAAGGATCCAAATGCCTTCTTATTTGATTTGATGTTTTGTGCAGAGGATATTATTATACCACAGATCCTCATAAATTGAAATTTTTTCGTTCTACTTTGAAGGGAGAATCTTTGCGATGTTTTATGGGCTTAGGAGGAGGAAATATAGATTCTTGGGATGCGATGAAAAATTATTTACATAATAAATATAAGGACTATAGTCGATCTAGAGATTTAAAAGATGAAGTTTTTAAAATGATCGCAAAAGATAGTGAAACTTTAGAGGAATATATTGACAGAATTCAGTACAACTTACATATATCACCCTATGCTACCTTACCAAAATAAGTACTGAAAGCTGCTTTAATAAAAGGAATGAAAGATGAGTGGATAGAAACATTGAATTTAATGGGACAATGTGATATTTATCAAGAGGAATATGTCAATATTGTTAAATTATGTATCAAGTGTTAACGTGGCAGCACACAGGCCAGGTCTAGAGTACGAGATCCTGTCACCCGAATCAACAAAACCATGGGTGGTGGTGGTGTAACAAAAACAGAAATTGGTAATCTTTTAGAATATTTTAAAACATGTATTTTGGGTACACTGAATACACATTTAGATGTTTTGCAGGCTAAGTAGAAGCAATTTGAGGTAGAGTGAGCATTGGCCATATTCTGTCCACGTTGTCGAAAAAAACATATTGAAAGGGAGTGTCATTTGGACACGATTTGAACTTGTGCTATCTACACTAAGGAGCATTTGACAAATCAGTGTCCATCACTACCAGGATTAAAACCATATTTAAAGAAGCCGAGGAGGAAACGAAACCAACATACCATATGGCTCAACGTAGAAAATGGAAATATCTCCCTTCAGGTATGATGCAAGGTCCCTTTGTTTTATTGTTGACAATATGTTCAACAACAGAATCCTGGAAACGCATGGCAGGGACAACCACCCTTCAATTCCGCTTGGAAATCCCAGTCATATCCTACATCACCATGGCTGAACCAATCGTTTTCTGGAAGAGGATGATCAAATTTGTAATACTCTAGCCCATTATGGAAGAATCTCTTTAATAATTCCTATCCCTCACAGCGGTCGAATACATCTGCGCAAAATCCAATATGGCCTCAGAATTGGCAGTGCCCTGCAGGATTGGTTAATCCACCCATAGGAATGATCCCTCAATCTCAACCTACACTGCAAGCTCCATTTCGGTTTCCTCCTAACCCTCAATCCTGATGCATCCTCAACTGTCAACTCAACCAAATCCTAACCCTAATAATAGACCTGTTCATTACATACAAATCATTGAAAATATGGTCTATATGAGCATCTTCTTGCAAAGTGGGTGTAAATATTTTACATTCCTCATGAACACAAACTTCACAAGCTTGAGGTAATTAAAATGTAATGAAATTCCTTATTGGAACACCTTCATGTGCCTCCTTGGATTTGGATCATTCTCCATCATGTTGTCCATAACCAAGACCCAAATACCTAGGCCTTTCCTCAACAACAATTGGCTCAACTATGCCTTGTGCATATCTTCCCAATCATTTGCCTTCATAGCCCATATTCATCAATAATTTGGACCCTATTCCTCTAGTTTGTCTTTCAAAAGCACCCACACATTCATCTTGAGAGGAAATAGAAGATAAACTTGAATTGCATACCTCTTTTTCATGCACATACTTGGCTAGAGTTTCCTTTGCAATGTGGAGTTGATTCTCCATCTCATGCAACCTTGCTAGGTTTTCATTTGCAGTATGGAGTTGAGTCCCCATCTCATGCACCTTTTCAATAATCTCTTGCTTCTCCTCCTTCATGAAAATAAACTACTCTTGAAGTATAATTCTCTCCCTCTTATCTTCATACATCTCTTGCACCATATCATTCATGATGTAGAGCTTCTGCAACATCTCTTTACCAAAGATTTTTGCTAAGGAAGATTGACTAGAAACAATGCTTGATGAAGCTGCCATCACACTTGTAATGCATAAAAAGCTTCTTTTTTGTTATTTGAGAGCTGAGTCCTCAATATTTGACCTTCTCTTCACACACATAAACTTGCACATAGTTAAATTCTCCTTGCACAATTCAAAACCAATAGCTAATTCACTAGCTAACCTTGGAAAATTATCTGAGGCTAAAATGAGCAAAATTGTGCTCTTATCCCAACTTGATCTGAATGTGGGAAAACTATTTTTGTTGTGCTAGCTCCCTCATCAATATTAAAAAAATGTGTTTAGGATCGTCTCAAATTAGTAATGTATGTGAGGGTTTATGTGTCAAGTTTATGTAGTTTTTATGAGAAATTCATATGTTAATTAGCTGTTAAAAACACATGTACAAGTAGTAAATTGCAGAGAAATAAAACACAACAAACACATTACACAATAGTTGATAACGAAGTTCACTCCTCCTGGGCTACATCTCCATGGACCTGATTCAACTGGCTAGGCCCTATTTGGATTAATGGTCAATTATATTATTACATGCACTTACAATGCTCCACTGGCTTTACAACCTACTCCATTGGATTTAGAAGACCCAAAAAAATTAAAATAGACTCTTCAAGCTCTGAAAATGGTCTTCAAGTGGACTAGGCATGACCTTCTCTCCCTGTGGCTCTGTGCTTCTTTAATATTCAAAGTGGAAAAATCACTTACATAACTGCTCCAACGCCTCTACAACCTGCACTGTCATGCTCACAACATCCAAATCATCTAGGAATAACTCTTTCTGAGCCAAAATTGGTCGAAAAATTCTCCATTTATGCCTCATTCAATTCTAGCCTAGGAAACCTCCACTGTCTCAAGAAACTACAGTTAGCACCGCCAAATGTGGAAGTGGTGCCGAAATTAGGGGCTCTACTAGTTTTTCTACCAAGATAAAAGAGGTTTAATTAAATGTTAAGTGCAATTGACGGAAGGTTTAGCGCTCTAAGCGCAATCAACAAAAATCAGATTTAAATCGGATTAGCACTAATGAAAAGTGGTTAAGGTATTAAACCCCTCTTAAATGCTAAACCCACGCCATTAGTATTGGCCTATACCATGGGTCACAGGCCATGATTTTATGGTAAGGGCTGAACCTTCGAAGCTGGCCCTTCTTGCCTCCGTCGGTCCATACGTATCAATTCAAATATATATTTTGCATTATATATAATAAGTTTCAATGTGTAGTCTAATGGTATTGTGTTGTGTTGGTGCAGGGGAGGTCACGGGGTCGACCCCGACCTGTGCCCTTCCGCTAACATATAAATTTTTTCCCCATAAAATTAATCAATACCTTTGATCTATGATAAAAATTTGACCTTAGAACAATGTAATTCAGAATTTAACCATGATTATAATGTGGACCTTGGAAGGGGGCACGTGGCGGCCTCCAGGCTAGCCACATGTCCTCATGCCATTGGTTCCTGAAACCTCCAATGAAATTGAAAAATGTCACCCCCTTTAGCAACCATCCACATATTGACACTTGGCATAGTTGCATTGGGCGATTTGTAGAAATATTCCCAAAATATTCCTTTTTGCTGACTAGGTTTCCATGTCACCTTTTTGTCCTTTTTTGCAATTTTTTAGTTGTTTAGAAAAACAAACAACATGCTTTATCTTCCTCATACGGACTCCATTTTGAGTAAAATGAAGTGCAGCAGATTCCTGGAAACGAGCTCTATCCAGTTGTTCTAGTTTGGAGAGATTCTTAGCATTTTTAGTTTTCAAAAAAAAAATTCCCCTAATCTAGATTTTGATCACCTGACTCCTTATGTGATAGTCTTATATTGAAATAGATGAAGGAACATGATTACATGATAGCTAAGTTAGTAATTTTACAAAAAAACGAGAGAGTATTAGTGATTAATGTGACCTCTACTTCTCTATATTATTTATTGTTGGTACGGTTGGACCTTACAATGGATGTAGATGTAGAATAAGTTTAGTTTGGTAGCTATAGGAATGTTTTGATTAAATTTCATAAATAAATAGTATATTATAAACCATGAGTGATTGATGCCTTTTATGATATTTGAGAATAACTTAGGTGACCTTTGAACTGGAAATGTAGCAAACTATCATGAAAAGGATGAAAAATAAATAAAAAAGGGTTGTAAAAAAAAGACAATTTTGGACTTCAACGAGAACTCCAAGTGCATATGGAACTAGAGAAAAGAATCACTAGCACCTGAAAATCCAAATTGGAGAATATCCCCAGACTACGCATTCCCCCGACAAGGTTAAATAATAATATTCAGTACATGAAGCACCATGCACCAATTTTCAAGTTTATTGGGGTCTGGAAAACAAAGAAAATGCTCCTGCATTGGATTTTCCTGAAATGGAAACCCAAGGCACACTATGATGTCAAAATTCACTCCAAGGGCTTCCAAACGATGCTCTTCACCCATTAGGATGACCTCAAATATGTCCTCGAGGGAGGTTCCTATTTCCTCAACTCTGCAAATATTTACATGTTGAAATGGACACCATGCTTTATCCCATAAAAGGATGACTTCTCCTAGGCGCCAGCCTAGGTCTAAATTTATTCTCTCCCCTATGAATACTGGGACCCTAACACCCTTCGTGACATAGGTAAACATTTTGGAAAGTTTGTATGCCTCTAATAACAAAATTTCTAAGGCTTCTATGCTGCTTATGCAAGAATGTGTATCTATATGGATATTTTTGGTTCTCTCCCATAAGTTATTTCCCTAGAATCTAAGGATAGGGATTGGTTTCAAATTATCGACTATGAGCACATTCCCTTCAGGTGCAGGAAGTTCCATCAACATGGTCATTTGTTTAGGGACTTCCCCCTTAACGACCCCAAGTCAAAGACCACCAACTCCATCCCACAAGACAAGGATGGCTTCACAAATATCCATAACAAACAAAGGAACACAAATAATAAGGGATATTCCATGCTACCCAAGTGTCCAACATCTAGAAATAGTTTGGAGGTGCTAGAAGATGTTCTGGAGGACACCCTAGATAACCCTAATGGACGGGTCAAGGTATAACCCAACACAACTCAAGATCATATCATGTCTATAGACAAAGAAAAAGGGCTAACATCCATGGAAACCCAAAAAAAGAAGGACATGCTATCTCAGGAAGAATATTCTCCCATGGAAGAAAATGATGACTTCACATATTTTTAGGGATTTGACCT
Source organism: Pinus albicaulis (assembly GCA_034641835.2). Lineage (NCBI taxonomy): Eukaryota > Viridiplantae > Streptophyta > Pinopsida > Pinales > Pinaceae > Pinus > Pinus albicaulis. The sequence goes on from CM076583.1 coordinate 262,866,888, forward strand.
CGTTGAAATGAAATATTCCTATCGGAGGAACGCAACCAACAAAATTCCAGAAAAAAAATTTCCACCTTATTGCAATAGCTCTACAGAAAGCGAAAGCCAAGATACATCTAGGGGTTCAAAATATAACAACCAAAGAAGGGAATAAAACTCGAAAATAATTCAAGAAACAAGGAAGGAAGTCATCCCTCCAAATATTAGACATGCTAGGCCGCAAGTTGGTGGAATCATAACAATACAAGAATATCTCAGATATTTACTCCTCCCAATATGTCATCTCACCATGAATATTATTTCCTAGAATATAAGGGGATTGAAGAACCCCTAAAAGAACCAAATTCTTCGTAGAAAGATCCAACAAGACCTTCCTACAATCATGCTCATCCAAAAAACCAAGTGCTCCAGCACTGATTTTGCATCAGTTATCTCCAAGATCTGTAAATCATATAAAATCATTTTAATGGACCCAAAAGGAGCTTGATTTGCTTAGGAATTTCTTGGAACCTGTCGCTTATAGGTATGGAACCTCTCTCTTTTGATCCCGTAGTCATTACCTCCTCTTTCCATCTACTTGGTACCAACATTCATGGTTCCATATCTAATGTATATGGACCGCAAGCCCCTTCCATAAAACAATCTATGCTGAGACATTTATCCTCCTTAAGGATTCAACTTGACCCATCCAAAGGGATCATGAGAGGAAACCTTAACATCATTACCTCCCTCCAAGAAAAGAAAGGTGGATGAAGATAGTTGGACCATGAATCTAAAAAGCTAATCACTTTCATAGAGGAAATCAACTTGGTTGACATAGTAAAAACCAATGGACTTTTCACTTGGAACAATAAGAGAGAGGGGTCTGCCCAAATCTCCTATTGTCTTGATAGGATCCTAGTTTTTGAGGAACTCTTGGTTAATGGGCATATATCTCTGCAACAATCCTACCCTCCTTAGGCTCATATTATTAGCCCATTTCCCTCTCCTAGCGAAAATTTGGTAAACCATTAAAGAATTCGAGTCATATTCGAGAAATTCTGGCTCATTGAACCCACCCTCATCTCCAATATTAAAGGATAGTGGAAAGGGATGGGTAACTACAAGGGGTCAAAATGTAAATATTTTGGGAGAAACTCAAACATGACAATATTCTCATAAAAAAGTGGAACAAGGATAGGTTTGGAAATATCTTCTAGGAAAAGGAGACTCTGGAAAAGGCCACGGCCCCCCTCCAACAAGAAATAATCCTTCATTCCCACTCTGAGGAAACCAATTCCCATGAGGATGTAATCCTCAAACAATTGGAGGAATGTTACAAAAAGGAAGAGATAAATTGGAAACAAAAATCAAGAGTGCATTGGCTCAACTTAGGGGGAATGCAACACCTCCTTCTTTCATAAATTTACCATCCAACATAGAGCCAAAAATTGGATTTCCCTCATAAAATAATCAAGCACTACAATGGAAACCTAGGAGGACATAGAAAAAGAACTAGTTAATTACTTCTCCAACATTGTCCAAGAACTATCTATTCAACGCAGAGAAGCCATTAACAAAATCAAAACCAATTTCCCGCTTTTGGTTACAACAAAGCACAACACTACCCTCATGAGGCCAGTCACTAAATCAAAGGTATTGGAATATCTCACTTAGATGGCTAACAATAAAACCCCAGGTTTAGATGGATTCATGGTCTCTTTCTTCAAAATATGTTGGCACTTCCTAGGCAATGAAATTCATGACATTGTGGAGGACTCGAAAAGCTCTAGATTCCTCTTTCAAGCCTTCAACTCCACCTTCATATCCCTCATACCAAAAGAAGATAATGCTACATCACTAGGTAAATATATACCCATAGCCCTATGCAGCGTTATTTGAAAAATCATTTCCAAAATTATTTCCAATAGGCTCAAGCCTCTTCATCCCCTTCTCATCTCCCCAAAGAAATTTGGCTACATAGAAAGTAGGAAAATTCTAGATGGAATTGTCCTTGCCCACAAGACCATAAATTCTCTCAAAAACAACACCTATTATAAACGATATCGCCATGGAGATGTTTAACTTGTCCGTAATGAAGTAGGTTCAATTTTTGTGCACTTACCTCTTGCAATTCTATAGTTTAGTTGGAGCAGTAGAGGATTATTAGGATTATGCCAAACTGACGGGATTGATTTGTTTGATTGATAGCCAGTCTTCTTAGAGCGGTGTTCCAACAGACGGACGGAGCCCACAGAGACAACCCCGACAGGTGGAGGGCAGGAGGGCAGGAGGGCAGACTTACATGTGGAAGGAACAAGGACGTGGCTTACCCCTACAGAACAGTAGTTTCTACCTCAACTGGATGCCATCGGGTGCTGCTCGAGATGGGAGCTTCCCCCTTCCTTCAACTTGGTTGGTCTCAAAGGATGAATGGAGTTGTGTACTTGAAATTTACTTCTTTGGTGGGGGAGGGGCAGGATTGACAAGCAAGTATGGCTTGCTTGGAAAATAGGGCAGGGCAAGTAGGGATTAGGCGAGTGGATCGATTCAACCGAACCGCACCGGTGGTAGGGCAGGTGTGAAATGAAACTTGGTGGATTTTATGTAAGGGGCCTACGTATCTAGTTACTTAAAATATACGAGTCAATACTAAATAGCTTTAGTTGGCAAGGTCATCGAATGGAATATGCTCGTTAAGAAATCAAGATGCTATTAACCCAAATGAAGTTCTTGAGGACCTTACCTTCCACTCAGAAAACCTGGAATTTTTCTCAAACTAGACATGTCCAAGGCCTTTGAAAAACTAAGTTGGGAATACATCAAGAACAACCTAAAGGCCTTTGGATTTGGTACTATTTAGATTCAATGGGTCATGTATCTCATTACCACTCCTTTCTTCTCTATCTTGGTCAATGGTTCCCCTACTAAACCTTCATTCCCTCCAGGGGAATTCGTTAGGGAGAAAATATCTCTCTTTTCCTCTTCATCATCATGGAAGAAGGCCTTGGATGCTCCATAAAATATTCTAAGGCCAAAGGTTTCCTCATGGGATTATCGATTCTCTTCAACTCAACTCACACCCACCAGCAATTTTTTGATGATAATCTCCTCATGAATCACCCTTCCAGTTAAGAGGCTAGAAAGATCAAAGCCATCCTCGACCTCTTCTCTTTAGCCTAAGAAACTGACATCAACCTTAAAATATCACAAATCTTCCTCTTCAACACCCCTATCATCACTCAATGAAACATCCAATGTATCCTTAGCTTTTCCATTGCCTCCCTCCTCTCCAAATACTTGGGATCCCCCCTCGCTGACTTTGCCATCAATCACTCTTACTCATGGGACGTCATTGATAAATTAACCTCCAAGCTAAACTGCTAGACTCACCGAGCCCTTAACATCTCTAGTAGGCTTGTCATCCTTAAATCTATCCTCCAAGCTATGCCCTTCTACTTGTTCTTAGTCCTAGCTTCCCCGAAATGTGTACTTAAGAGCATAAGAAACATCCAACATACCTTCTTTTGGGGAGGTGAAGAACTCAAGCACAAATAACCTCTTGTCAAATAGGACACTCTCTAACTCCAAAAAAGCCATGGTGGACTAGGACTGCGGGACCCAAAAATTGTCCACAAGGTCATGGGTTCCAAGATCTGGTGGAAATGGATCAAATTTAAACATGAACCATGGGACACATTGTGGCATGCTAAATATTCTAACAACACCCCCCAACAAGATCTGGTTCGCCTGTTGCACATCCCTCGTGGCTCTCTAATCTGGAAATTAGCCAGTCAAAGTTGGAATTTGGTTAACTCTGATTTCTTCTGGGAGGTAAGAGATGGATGCTCAGTTGATTTCTAGAATGACTCTTGGCAACAACAATCAAGTCTTACCACTTTCCTTCCCACCCCACTTAGTCAAGCTCAAGCTCTCAGAACAAAACACATTTCAGTTCAATAGTTTTGGACGAATTTAGAAGACATAGTTCACCGCAGTTGGGCACCAGACATCTTATGCCTCGAGGAAGACAATGATCACAACTGCTCTCTCCTTCGCTAAGAACTGATAAAAAGAATAATTGGTCAAAAGGATGGGAAGGATGTCCTCAGGTGGGGTTATCAAAATTCAAGCAAATTTTATGTAAAGGAAGCATACAACCTCCACTCCTTCCCAAATATTCTTGATTTAGATCCATTTTGGACCAAGTTTTGGAGACTAAGCACATGGCCAAAAATCAAAACTTTCATGTGCCTTCTTTCTAAGCACTAGTTCCTCTCATGGGACAACCTGCTCAACAAAGGCTTTCATGGACCATCTAGGTGTGTCCTCTACAAGGAGAAACTAAAAAATTTGGACCATCTCTTCCTCTCCTATCCCGACAGTGATAGCCTTTGGTATAATATGGAGCATGAATTTCTCAAATCTAGTAGAGATCCAAGATGCAATTCTAGATCCTTCATGAAATGATCTGTCTCACCTTCAACAATCCCATCTCGAACTACATTTGGACCTCCTCCCCTCTATTCTTGGCATGGAAAATCTGGAATAAGCACAACCACAAAATATTTAATCATTCCTTCAGACCCCCCAAAGATCTATGGCGTCTCTTCCACAAGAATTTGGAGGAATCTGTAGCCCTAACTAATTGGTCACCCCAGGATTATTAAGCTCCCCCTTCTAAGAAAAGAGATTCTTGCATGGTGGAACCTCAAACTTCCCAACCTGATTTTTAAAGCTCCACAATCTTAGCTACCCACCTCCTCTCCCTCACTTTGAAGCCCTCTCGCCCCCCACCATATTAATCTCAACTTTTACGGAGAATCTAAGGGAAACCCAAGTGAGTTTGGCATTAGCGGGGTCATCATGAACCACACAGGACAAATCGTTTTCATTTACATGGGTCACATTATATTTTGAAGCAACAAAGTGGTAGAACTAGAAGCACTGATAGAGGGAATTTGAATTTCCAAAACCAATAATCTCTTTCCCTTAATTATTGAAGGAGACTCTCAAATTACCATCCAAATAGCTAGTCGCATCATTAATGGCTCCCCTACAACCAAGCAAGCCACAAGTTGGCACCTGGAGTATCATGTTCAACACTTGGCACATAGCCTCTCCCAGTAAGAAGCCATCGTTTTCTCCAATGTTAAACGCAAAGCAAATATCTTGTTGACTTCATCGCTAACAAAGGAATTGAAGATCACCGACCCATAGGGAATCAACCTCCATCCTCCTGAGCCATTGCAAACTAGTTTCCACAGTGTCTACACCTGGAGGAGCATGACCTTATCCCCCCAAATCTGGGTGCTCATGGGAGGATCAACTCGACTCCCTAGACCCAACGACAATGGTTACCACTTAGTGAAAATCCTTAGACAAGTGGCAACCATGGTTCATAAATTCTTCTACTAGCACCTACAATCCTCGTACTTGGATCTCCCGCTCGCTCGCTCCAGCAATAGAAATACAAGGACGATGGCCTCGGGACATCTCCTTCTCCTAGTCATTCTCTTTGAGGTTCCCTCCGTCTCCCCTGGCTCTGGCTCTACGACATTTCCCTTCTGCCACCTACTGATGAACCGTGATAGAGGTAGGGGACGATGCCTTAATAGAGGTAGTGGTCGTGGAAGTCCCTACACCACCTTTGATGAAGCCTCTATCGCAACCTTGTTCAACTATGGCATTCTTGATTCCATCAAAAGAGATGCCCTCGATATGGAGGAGGAAAAGACTCGCAGAGGTCGTCTGACACTATAGTTCCTCTGAAACCTCCTTGCTCGCCAACTCAAGAAGAGAGCTCAAGAGAATATTAAAGCCTCTAGTTGGATTATTGAGCTCTTTTCCTTCCAAATCCACTCCTTCTCCTCACTCAAGCACTTGGCCATAGATCTCATAATCAAATTTCCTCCCAATGTCATGTCTCCCTCCTCCCCAACTCCCTCTCCCTCGCGCTTCCCTCTAGTCAACTCCTCATCTCCGCCTATTACTAGTGCTCTAGTGGCCCCTCCCCTGCCCACTCACACTCCTGTCCCTCTAGTGGTTGATGCTCCCCTCCACTAACCTCCCTACCCTAGCCCCTACAGTTGTTACATCTTGGATGAAATTCCTACAGACTCTAACAACGTGCAAGCTCACGACAACACTCAGTTTCAGTGTGGCTCTAGCATGGAAACTATGTGGTTTCAATGCGAAAGAGTCTAATCTCTCAGCTCCATGACAACCCTCAAGTTGGTAATATTCAATTTTGTTTGGCTTAGTGGTAATCACCGCACAATTGCTATTTTGGTTTGGTTTGCGAGTAAGCAGCACAAAGTCGCGAGACTCACTGATACATTTTTGGTTCCTCATTAGTTTTGGTTTACAAACGCCCAATACAAAGATGTTAGGTCCAATGCTCCTCATTTTGATAACTAACAATTCATATATAAACTTCTTAAGCTTTGGTTTCCCCTTCCTGGGGTAGATATTTTTAGCTCTTATCTCAAGTTTCCTCGTACAAAGGTGGATAATGCTCTCATAGATGTAAACCATGTACATTAATATAATGTATATATGTTTGCATAAAAAATAAAGGAATTATAACTTTATTTTAAATTATTATTATTATTATTATGAAAATAATTTATACATATGTTAAACATATATGCATTTAAAAAAAAACAAAAAACAAGATCCATATTCGTGGTGTTTTTCTTCACTTTATCATGGAGATTCTTAATTTATAACTAGACTTTATTACAATACCATAGTCCAATATAATAACTTATCAATACCACATGCTTAAAAAACTATATTTTAAAAATAAATATTGACCTATGCTTTTTTATGCTATTATAAATATTGAAAATTAAATCCCTATCATCTATCTAATAATTATTAACAAAAAATCAAAATTCTAAAAACTCTATTTCAAATAAAAATTATTTTAAATTTATTTTTACTTAAAATAACATATTATATTATACATTATATATATATAGCAACAATTTTAATATAAAAATAAAATAAGTAATAAGCAGTCGCAAAAATACAAGGTGTTTGAGTTTTTTTGATGGTGTAGAATCTATTTTTCCTATCAAAAAAATATTCAAATATTCTAATTATTTGATTTTTTGAATTTTTTTTTATCAAATTCTATAAAAAAAACTGCCATCTAAACTATTTTATCGACGTGGATAAACAACTCCCTTTTTCATAATGGTCTTGAAATGCATTGTTTTGCATCAATCAAAGTATATAATGGTTTATATAGAGGGTATGACGGAGATGAATGACTAGGCTAAGTTTTCAGTAGGACTAGAAAATGCAAGATCAGGGGCCTTTTCTCTCCAGTTTAAACGTAACTAAATGTAGGTATCTAACCGGAATGGGAGTCTATGTTTAAATTCTTCAAATTTCATTTTAAAAGCTAAATTCCAGGAGTGATTAGTGTTATGAATTTATATAGTAACATTGGAATGGTGACCGGAATATGGTACATGCGTGAAATTTAAAATATGTCATGTATAAGTCTTATATACTCCAAGAAGGTATACTTGAGAACTTGACACATGTCTAATCATTGTTAAATTTGACAAAACCCTAGGCAAGTTAGGAACCCTGAAATGGTTTATTATGGATAATGTTTGTGAGATCAAATTTACAATGGGATTGTGGAGATAGTTAGACATTGGATTTTTATTTAGTGCACACATCCATTGTTTCATGTAACATTTAGTGAAACGTATATATCTTAAGTGATTTTATAGTTATCAAGTATTTTATACTGGTAAGGTTTTGTTTTTATTTTTTCTTTTTAATATTAGTTTGAGATTTATATTTAATAGATAGTAAAAGGAAATAAAGTGTTATTTTATTTTATTTTTTTAAGAAAAAACAAAGAATTTATTTTATCTATATTAATGGAGTATATGATTTTTTACTTTCAAAAATATAATAGAGCATAAGAAAATATGGAAATTTAGTATAAGACTTAGTCTTATTATTTTTATGACGAGAAGTCGTGTTGCTACAATATAGAGCACAAAATTAACAAAGTAAACATTTAATTTATGGAGAGTCTACCTATATAGTGGCAGGTATCCAAATATATTCTTTAAATTTGGAAAATTTCAAGGAGACTATAGTTATTGAGTTTCCACTTCAATACTTAGTAAGATTTTCTATTGCACTTCTAACTATTCTATGAGCACCTTGCCTATGGTGGTTTTGAGCTACCAATATAGGTTTATAGTCTACATTTATTTGGTTTGCCTAGTGCGTTTATTCCCAAAATTAGATATCTAATAGTTGACCTCTTCCTTTAATTTAGACTCATTAATTGACTAATTTGTAAAATTACTCAAGTGTGAATGAAATAAATCAATTAATGCTTAAGGAATAATAAATAAGTTGCAATTGAGGCAATAATAGTAGAAGGCAGAGAGACACAAGAAAATCAAAACACCAAATTTGATAACAGAGTTCACCCAATGTTTGGGCTATGTCTCAGAGTCCTACATCCAACAGAGTGATTGCTTCTGTTATCCTACAAAAGTTGAGGTTACACCTATCCTCGGTCTCCTAACAACATCAAAATTGTCCTCCTCTACTATAGAATAAGTGGTTTTCCAAAAACTACGAAAGCCTCCCTAAGTTGTTCCAAAATCGAGCTTAAAAACCACCTTTAAATAAAGTTTACAAAGTAATTTACAACATTAAAATTTTAATTTCAGATCCTATACATGTAATTCATTGTGTTGTGGTGGAAATGCATTGGTATATAAAAGTTAGCATGTAGGAGGCCCGAGGTCAAGTTGGGGGCGTTGAAATTTTTCGATATTGACAACATTCACAACAGAAAAATAAATATCTTGTCCACCTTAACAAACATGCTTGTTGGAATTTTGGCTATGGAGCATTGTTATAAATCGTTGGTTTGTTCTGGGAGGTTGTAGGGTTGAGTCCGCAAATCTTGCAAACCTTCCCCATTTGACATTTTGTTGTAGCAAAATTTTAAATTTAGTGCTTCGAAAATGGTTTCAATAAGGGTTGGTTGACATAGTGGTTATGGCCATTCATTGGATGGTGGGGAGGTCGAGGGTTTAACCCTTGCTGACCCCATTTTGGGTCAACCATTATTTACATAATCTTTAAATAAATATTTTGTAGTATAATTACAAACACCACCCTATGGCCCAAGTTGTTGGCCCTACCCTCATCGAGGTTAGGAGGCTCGATCCCCACTCCATCCAATTTGGACAATTTTAGAACATTTTGGGCCAATCAGACCTACCACGTGGGGACCTCTAATTTGTCCACTTCACTGCCACATCAACCCTTTCCACGCCATCTACCAATTATGTTTCACATCATCTATTAGTTGTATTCCATGTCAGTTTCCACATTAGATGCCTCTCCCATATGTCCACTACATCTACTGCCACATTTATTGTACGATTTCCACTTCATCTACTCATGCCACATGTTAATTCCTATTTGTGCCACATGTTAGTTGACTCATAATACCATGTCAGTTCCACATCACCTACTGTATAGTCAAATTACCTCATGTTACATTTTGATTGATCCACCTGTACCACCACATTAACATTTGTACTGTCTATATTGCCACGTCATCTGATTGTACTGACACGTGTCCTCATGTGATGTTGCCACATGACACCCTGCTGATTTTTTGCTTATTTCCCAAAAACTTCAAAATGCCATAACTTCTTCATATGCCATTTGCTTGTCTATGTTCAAGTTCCCTTGGAAAGCTCTTGACAAGATCTACATAACAGTTACCTTTGCATCAATTTCCGAGACTACCAATTTTGAGGGTTTAGAGATCCTCAAAAATCATCCTCAACTTTAGCATTTTATAGAAATATATGGTCCACCCTTGCTTCCTCCTCAGTCTAATTGATTTATTTACAAAATATCTAGTGCAATATTACCTACAAATTCCATTACATAATGTAATACCCCGATTTGAAAGTTTAACCAGACAATTAACGAGAGAGTTTAACCCAATTTCATTTCAATTTCACAACATTATTAAAAAAAACTAATTTTAACATTTAGAACTAGAATTTTAAAGATAATTTCAGTAGAATACCTGGTAATCGCGTTTGTAGTAGTTCTTGATATCATTTACCCAAACCAACCTTACCTCCCAGCCTATCTAGGGTCTACTTGTATGGTCCCAGACCCAGAAGGTGATCTTCTGGCCCTCCGTGCCCAAAATTCCAAGAAAAAATAATATTGTATCAATATTACTATCAGAATTCCTGCTGCTCCCTTCAATTTATCCCCCAATTTTCATCCCTCTTTTACTTTGTATCTCTTCCAGTTATATTTCTCCCTAAGGGCTCTTCGCGATCTTTCAGTCAATTGCATGACCGATTCTAGTTTTTGTGATGGCTTTTTCAAGAGGGTGAAGCATTTATAATTAGAAGAGGTGGTCTCTCTTAAGTTGACAATTTTACCTTTAGTTTTGGAACCTGAGTGTATAATATCAACCACCTTCATTTGTAATGTGCCTTTATGATTTGGTTGGGTTAGGTTAAATATAACATATTATATTCCCTTTTGCTTCCTTTACCTAATGTACTTTCATTTAATTTTATATAACATGCATAATATCTTTATTAAATGCTCATTCTTTTTATTTGTATTTGTCCCTTTTATTTTATTTGTATAAATTATATTCCATTCTAATTTATATAGTATAAAGCATTAATGTTTTATTTTTAATAATATTTTATGGTTACTTATTATGATGACGACACACTAATATACATATTTTAATATATTTTTGCGAGTTAGGTGTTTATTTAGTATTTTCACTAATTATGTTTTTTTATCCTATGCCTCGAAATCTTCATAATTTGAAATGAATATTAGTGCAGTGCAAGTGATGCATGCATATGTAGCTATCATATGCATGCCTCGTATGCATGCTAATAATTCACATTATGTTTGTAATAGTAATGGATCATTACACATAATGCTCTGTGGGCAATTGAACTCTTAGGTAGGGTGTAGGCTAGACACCTAGATGGTTTCTATGAATAGAATGAATATGAACATAAATCACCTCTACATTTATTAACATGCGGTTGTAACTCTAAATAAATTATATTTATTAGGTAAACCTTTTACCTTAAAATTATTACCTTTCTTCCTGTAATCTTATAATTTTTTTACTTCACGTTCACTTTAAATAATTGGGCCAAATTCTAAAGAAGATAAATAATTCTTTACAACCCTCTTCATGGTTCATTCACTCCAAACTTTATTATTTATTATTTACACCCAAGTCCAAATACTTGGATCAGGTTCCCAAAAAAAGTATTAATTCAATACTTATTTTTTGCCACATTTTATGAGGAGGGGTAGAAATTACCCTTACCTCTGCACATGCTTTAATTTTGCACAAGATTTACCTCTACAGATGCTTTACTTCAACACAGGCTTTGCCTCCTCACATGCTTTACTTCCATACAAGCTTTTCCTCTTCACATCCACATGTTTTCTCTCTGCTCATGTTTTGCTTATGCATAGGCTTTACCTATGCACATGATTTACTTCTACACAGGTTTTTCCTCCATACATGCTTTACTTCTACAAGCTTTAGACTTAATGATATTTTTTAAGTGGAGAAGACTTATCACACAAGTTTATACACACACACATGCAGACACACACACACACATTTTCATTAATGTAATTAATAATTTATTTTTTCCATAAATTAGAAGCTTATATGGTAATTATAAAATCGTCACCAATACTTACCAAGTAAAAACATAAAAAAATAATAAATTTTGCAGCTAGAGAAATCATAAGAGCATAATATTTATTAATTCCTTAACATATCTATATTATGCCTTGAATTCTCCCAATATTTTATTAGGACCTAAGACATTTCAAGCTAGTAATAATTTGGATTATATGTGGGTGAAAGAGAATTCAAAATAAATTATCCAAACTATCAAAGGACATTTACACCCTTACTTCATGCTTGTGCTCATGTGAAAGTAACATTTTTCACGGTCATGTCAAAGTAATTATCACTAGATACCCTGGAATTAAATATGGATGATCATTCTTAGATTCACGATACTCCAAATTGCTCTTAAAATTTATGACAACTCAAAGACTCTTTAAACTTCCCAACTAGAATATGCCTTATGCTCCATGGTTGTTCCAACAATTACTCACCAATATTTATTTAACATGATCTAACGTTCCCAAATTAATTTGACAATGAGCTTGCATACTTCCAACATAACATCAATTATAAAGTATTGCATAGAAATATCATTTCATTAACCAAAAGAGATTTTTTCCTTTATCTAGTTCACAATAGCCTAATAGAAAATGAAGAAATGATAACCACTCTCTACCCAATTTTAGGCACAACTACACTATAATTTCTTATAGCTTTCCACCCCTGAGTTGAATCCAATGTCTAAAGGACACTTTACGAAGGGAAATACAACAAGGATTTAACTCAGGGTATGGAGTGCGAGGATCGTTCTTCTTCACTAGAAAGAAAAAATAATTTTTCCTCTCAAGCACTGAGTTTGGATATATCACACAAGAAATATATGGTCATTGGGGACTGCATAACACAAAATCAAATCACTTCACTTCTTACAATGGCCCCTCAACAAGTATCCTTCTTTCAGTGCTTCACGTGCATAAAATAACAACAAAAATTGATTTTATCTTTGTCTACCTGACTCAGACTAAAGGATTTCTCATTTGTTCCCTTAACTAAACTCAATTTGAGCATATACATGCAGTCTAGCTTCCACACATAGGTCTACAAGTCGCTAGTTCACAATGGGTCTGGGTTCACACTCATAGTTTAGGTATTCTCATTTATCTTTGATCTCCCATCAAAGAAAAAAAATAACTCTTCTCCATCACTACAAAAAACTCTCTTATACTCTTCACAAGTGTTGCTTTATGTATGAGGGGTCTAGTATCTCATTCTTAGGTTGTGGAGTCATCCATCACTCTTCGATATGGTATGTATCCCATATTGGAAGAAGTGTAATACTTCCTCCCCCATATATCTCATAACTACTTGGTATTTAGGTAGACCAACTAGAAAATCAAGGTTCATAAACATTAATTTAAGGAAGATATGAAACTTTCGAGTATCCCTTACATGCTTTGTAAAGAAAGCTACAAGTTTAGACATCAGGATATGTATAAGTTTTTCCTCTTCTTCAGCTTTAGCATTTTATAATTTAAATCAACAAAATATTTGCATCAAACTGTTTTGGCCATATAGCCATGTTGGTTCCCCAACATCATCACATTTTAATTACATTAAAAACTTGGGGGATTATAAAAATGTATATTACATTCCCCTCCCCCTTAAATGAACAACATCCTTAGTATTCTACTATATGTAGAATTGACTTTTACACATGACAAGAATGAGTATTCCTTTTTCATGGCATCCTCCATGTAATACCCCTATATTTTTTGATCATGTAAATATATGTTCTCATTATATTAGGATGGTGAGTCAGATGATATATTATGCAACCTATGTGCCCATGTAGTTGCATTATATATTGATGTGTTGGTTTTGTTTAAGTGGTCAAGCAAGGCACGATGTTAATATTGCAAATTTTGTACATATTTTTATAAATTGGTAAAATAAGGTTGGCTGCAGACCCCACTCCACAAAAAAAGTATGGGGGATGCAACTCCAAGGAAAAAGGGCAACCATTGGGTTTAGTGTAAAAGTGCACATTGGGGCCCACATGGCTAGTTGGGACCATGCACTTAAAAATGATGATGGTTTTGTTTATTATTCATTCATTGCTTAGTAACATATTCAGAGAATTGAGTGTGGTAACTAATGGACAATGAGTCCTAGAATTAGAATTTAGAACAAGCCAAGGTGTAATTATTAAGTTAACAGTGCCAAAGATATGCATTCCATTTTAATGTGACCTCCTAAGAAGCTCCGGGAGCTTGGTGGATCCGAGGGTTTTTTTGGCCTTGATTATGGCTTGGTGCCATAATGGTTATGGTGGGGAACTTAGTTGGAGATAGTTGGAGAGTCCTGGTTGGGCTTTGGCACCGACTGAGGGGTTTATTCGGTTCGGTTGTTCGACACTTCGACACCGAGAAATATGAGGGATCCTGGAGTTGTAGGCAAATACTATTACGGCCAACCATAAGTCGCCTTGGAAGTTAGGCGTTGCTGAGGTTTTTGGGTTGTACCACTTAGGTGTAAGTTAGGGGAACATGATCTTGTGGCTGGAGATAGAGGCTGCTAGGGTTGGTGTCATGGCCCAGGTTTTTTGTCAATTGTTTCCTTTGGAGTTGTTGTCCCAGCTCGAGGGTGACCTATGCTTTAGCTTATGAACAACATGGTTTATGTCTAGGTGAAACATGGAGAGCCTGTAGCGAGTTGACTCTTTTCAACAAACAAGTACTTATGTTGTTGTTCATGAATTTATATTCTGTGTGCTTTATATATAGTTGATAATTATGCTTCCGCTAATGTATTTAAATTGAGAATTATGCATTTTTCATATTGATTGCATAAGCCTATAGTGTTGCATTTCATTTTAATCAAATTGCTAGGTCCATGTTTTAGGTTGGAAGAAATGAATATGAACACTTTTGCAATAATTGCATGGTTTTTATTCAGCACTATTAAGAGTGATGTTTTTTGATTGGGGGCAGGAACACCACATATTGGTATCGGAGCCTAGTTTCCAACATTGGGCTTGAATTGGGCCAATTTGGGGTAGATTGGAAAAAATTATAGGTTACCTTTTAACTATTTGACAAAATTCCAGTGATAAGAATTATGAAATTTCATCTAAGGAATGGAGTACAGATGCCAAGAAAGGCACAAAGATGATTAAATTTGGTTTGAGTATAGGATAAAATTGGAAGAAATCAATTAATCCTGGCCTTAGAGGGCCAAAATTCAAGGGTAGGGCATTGTTGCCATTAAAAAGGGAATTTAATTTTTGTTTAAATATTACTTTTTAATAAATAAATAATTTTACATATTTTTATATATGTATGCAGTCATTATAAAAGTGCGCCAGTGTCTTCCATGGGTTCTTGGATAAAAACCTTGAACTAATCCTAATGCCACAAAGCAACAAACCTACATCATTTTAAAGCAATCATCTTTTAATACTTAAAATATAAATAACATGATTTATAGTGAAAATATGACGCATTCTCCACCTAGATCCATGTGTCAATGGTTAAGTTATAAAAGAATATTATCATTTAAGAAATGTATAATAAATTATATCAATCATTAGGTCCTTTTGTTAAGGCATTTTCTCATGGTTCAATCTTTAGTTAAAGCATTTTATATGAAATTTTTTTGATCTTGGATGTGCATGAAACAGAGGATTGCTAAGTGTCGTTGAAATCAATGTTGCTAGAATTGCTAGCTGTAAGACAATGTGTCTAAAGAAGCTCTTTAGTGAGTTGACACTCCTTGATGTGAAGTCATTGCTTCAATAACCCGCCCTGATCAAGGTGATATATTGGATATGATGAAGATGTAGTCCCACCAAACTTACAAAAAAAAAAAAAAGCCATGTCAGTGTTGAAATGAGGACAAGATTCCAAGAGTAAAACCCCTTCCCGCCTCATCGAGCTTGGATATGAGGAGTGTTTTATTTTTAATAATTTTAAATATCAATTTTTGTTTATATATATGCGTGTTTCTATGTGTGTATGGAGCAAAAGTATTAAAATTAGCATTTTCCATCGTGGGTTGAAATTTGTATGAAGTTACTATATATATGAAAAAAAATTCATATATTGTGTAGGGAGAATGTATACAGATTTTATTTATGGTCTTATAAATGCTTTTGGTTTTATACATGGCTTTCAAATATATTAAATAGGTTTTAAAAGATTATTATTATATGAACCCTCTTGCTGAACGCACATCCATATCAAAATGATATATATAGGAGTAAGATATATATAAAGTCGAATGTGGATCATGTACATATAATTATTTTCGAATAAACATTAACAGCAGGTTAAAAATAAATTAACGTAGATATATATAAAATGGGGCCCACTATATACATTTAAAGGGGTTCAAATTTTTGTTTTACATGCTAATTTTTAATAAATAAATATTTTTAATATATAACAAAACCCCTTTATATATATATATATATAAAAGACAGGCCAAATTCATTAGGAGACTCATCCCTTTATAAGCAACTCTTTGAAATTGAAATTGAAATTCAACGTTATTACATAAATATATATATATATATATATATATATATATATATGACACCGAGGAGGGTTATGCAGAGAAAGGAACCTTGCAGTTAGGATTTGGGTTGTGAGAGTCGGTGAGTCAGCAATCAAAATCGTCGAGTGAAAATGCCGTGGGGCCATGAATCGCAAAGCCAGGTCAAGCAACTGACGGATGACGTGGCGGTGCGCCTCTGGCCACGAGGTTAGCCTTGTCAAAGTTAGCAGGTGGAACTGTGACGCGGGGAGATGGAACCCCAAAGCCCATCAAACCGTGAAAGGTCGTTAAATGGAAAGTATGTTGCGATCTGATGGTGCCCGGCAGTCGTTAGATGAAGCGGATCTGGACCGTCAGATTTCTCGGGTGTTTGTCGGGGTGCATCTTTGCATTAAATTCCACGCAAGTCCAAGGTCTAACGACATCACAACCGTCCAATCTGTTACCTCTTGGTCGTTGATCAGTGGCACAGGTGATTGGTGGGGTCCGCATTTAATTCTGAATCGTTTGTTTGCCAAGCCTTCGTCGCTGTCGATTAGCAGGGGACCAGGGTTGGAATTTGGATTTCTCCTTACCCGTCATAGAAATTTTTTTTGACGTTTTGGGTCATTATGCTCCCCTTCAAGAAACGTTATCTTTAAAATTTTGCCCGTCATTGGTGATGTTCTCATAATAAATTAACCCTTCACCAATTTACTCGAAGAAATTGGCAGCATGTGTTTGGTTTTTAAAATAAGGAAAATATTGATCCACCAAGTTAAAAAAGAAACCATTAAATTCACCATATTTCATCTAGATAATTAAAATTAAAA
Source organism: Pinus albicaulis (assembly GCA_034641835.2). Lineage (NCBI taxonomy): Eukaryota > Viridiplantae > Streptophyta > Pinopsida > Pinales > Pinaceae > Pinus > Pinus albicaulis. Next base: position 262,883,946 of record CM076583.1, read on the forward strand.
GTAAAAATTAGAGACCACCAACTGGTAGTGTTTGCGAGAAAGAAATATTGGTGATTCAGCCTTAGTTTTCAATTGTTGTTTATGTGGCCAGAAAACTCCGAATCCAATTTGCGGGGAGTCTGTACTTCTGCGTCACCCATAGTCGTATGGTTAGAATCTAGTTTTGTCTAGAGAAAATCACACAAAGAAAAACAAAAATTGAGCATCCACCAAGTTTAAAAAAGCATGACCGTTTTCTGTTTTCAAATACCAACCACAATCCAAAATTAAAATTAACTCTTTGCACACTTTCATTCATTGGAAAAATGAAAACTATGTAAGAAAACAACTACAACTATTTATAACCTTGTACATCTAGTCTTCTCCTATCTCTTCCTTTAACATAAAATTAAATGAAATGAAAAGAAAATAAATGTAAATCACTTAAAAAAAACCAGCTACTGATATTAAATTTAATGTTATTTTTTTTTTGCTCGGTTAGACTAATCCTACACCCACGGGTTTCGAACCGGTGACCTTGCAGAACGGAGTGCCTTAAGAGTGCACCCCATCACCGACTGCTCTACGCCTCGTGGGCTATTAAATTTAATGTTATTGCTTAACAAGTAATTATTGATTTCACCTTCAACTCTATAAAAACTTGATATTTAATTGAAAAAAAATAGAACTAGAAGTATTACCTTCAACTCTATAAAAACTTGATATTTAATTGAAAAAAAATAGAACTAGAAGTATTGTGATGTGCATAGTTTTTTTTTCTTCGTTTAGAAGCTATAAAGTTTTTAAATATCCATTACATCGTTAAGAAAATAAAAAATAAAAAATAAAAATCCATATATATCCAATCTGTTATATTGTTAAGAGAAAAAAACAGCGTGTCTATATATACCCATCTATTAGTTTGGGAAAAAATAAGTGCAGAACTTTCATATTTTAGGTGGTGCTCATAAAATATTTTCTGTTAGCGCATCTACCCATTTTTAATTTGCTGCTTTCAAAAAGAGGACGGGGATGGAAAGATCACCCTACCTCCTTCATTCATTTTTATCTCTAAGTGTTGGTCTGTAAAACAAATTTAAACTATTTGTAAATTTAGTTAAATTTAAACTATTTGTAAATCCAGTTGAACAAGCTTTAAATTTGATTGTCTGTAATTTCAATTAAATAAATTAATGACATTAAATACATTTAACTTATTAGTAAATCTTATTGAATCAATTATCTAAAATTATTTTTGAAAGTTCTTTGCATAATTGAAAGACATAATATGAATATTTTATCTAAAATTCCAAACTCAATTCTAGATTAAGTGAAAAATGGCAATGGATTTGGTGAAAAATGTCTCGTCTAATTTCTGATGTTGATTCCTTATCACTGAACTATGAAAATTATATTACTGGGCATTGAGAGCGCAAATTGCAAGTGTGTTGGACTTTGGACTTACCATGCTACAGGCCGCAAGCTCCAACCTCATAGAAATTGTGGCCACTCGCACCAATTCACCCAGCGTGCAGCAACTCACCATGAAATTTCAGCACCGATTCACACGTTGCGTGCAGCAATAAACCACTGAAATTTCAGCACCGATTCATCCTTGCTGCTCGAGTCTGCCTGCAGCTACTCACTATTGAAATTCAATATGATGGGTGTAGAAACTCACTACTGAAATTTTTGAAACTAAATCTTTTGAAGGCTAGCCATCGCTTTATTCTTTTTTTGGGAATGAAGTAGTTTTTCTGTAATTAGAATTTGGCAGCACAAGGCAAGTTAAGCTTTGTATATTTTCTATTAATGTTTGAATGTAGTTACAGTTGCAGTTGTATTAACATTTAAGAAACAACTAATAGAAAATAGATATATAAGAATATAGTAATATTTAAAAATACAATTGGTAAACGCCGGATCCGGCTGTTTAATGCACCGGACGGGAGGTGCCACCTCGCGCACTTCCCCATGGAGATGGCCAGGGCAGCCCACATGGCTCCCAGCACTCGCATTAACTCAGTTCTTAATGCTATCACTCGCGCGATGGTCATTAACCTTGGTCTGCTCAATCCGGAGGAGATTATGGTGGTGCTGCAAGATATGGAGGTTCAGTCGCATGGCTCAGACGACGCCCCTGGTTCGGTGAGCTCGCCCGCCCCGCTGCTCGGTATTTGCACTCCTGGCTCGCTCGAGGCCAGCGTGAAGACTTCTACAGGGAGGCGCTGCTCTCTGCAGGCCTGCATTGAACCATTCCCAGGTATACATTTCACACAGAGTCCGCATTGTCTATATAATCTTCTTTCTAGGGTTGGCACTGCCCTGCGTGGTGAGCCTCTTGGTGGTTTCCCCGCTCCTCCTGTCATTTTCTGCTTCGCCCATCCCTCTGATAATTCCATTGCTCCCCACGCTCTCACAGTGTCCCCTCTCGCTTCTGCTCACCTCTTTCATTCCCCTTCTGAGATGCCGCGTCTCCGCGAAAGGATGCGAGCTCGACGAGGCCCCAGCCGAGGTCTCAGTCGTCCTCCTCCCAGCTCTTTTTCCACTGATGATACTCTGGACCCATCTCAGAATCTGCGCGGTGGCAGAGGACGTGGACGTCGTCGTGCTGGAGATACGGTCTCAGCTCCCGTGGTTGACGCCTCGCCTTCTCCTTCCCTAGCTCACGGTTATGGCGGTAGCTCTTCCCAGTCTGTCCCTCCTGCCCCTCTTTGCCCCACCATCAGACAGACCTCGCAGCGTGCGGAGCTCAGATTCCACCCCACTGCCTCCAATTCTGTTCTCACGGCCTTCATAACGCTCACTCTGCGGGAGGAAATTCCCAACCACCCTGCTCCTTGTTTAGCCTCCGTGCACCTCTCTCCGAGTTCTGGCCCCTTTAACGCAGATGCTGCACCGATCATCTCCCCTCTTTCTCCACAGGAGCAGCAAAGATACACGGGGACGCCCCCGGGCGGCATGGACACGAGCGACTCTGGCAAGGAGGACAGCAGAGAGTTTTTTGGTTGCAGAATCATTGAGGAACCACCGTCACCAACTCATGGCTAGCCTCAAAATGCTCTCCAGGTTTTTTTGTTTCAGTTTCATAGATAATGCTAGTTTTTGCAGCTGGGTAGACCAGTTGGAAAAGTGGTCTCTGAACTATAGCTTATATTTCTATGTTTATTTAGTCTCTATGCTTTCCAAACCGGTTTCCCTCACGAGGGCGGTTAAGACTCGATGTCTAATAGGACTGGTTTCCCAATATGGGCAGTCAAGGTACTCTGTGAACAGTTTGACTTTCAAACACAGTGTTCAGGCTTTCATAGCTGACACTGTGCCTGTTTTGTACCAGTAACCTTATACATAATAGAATTAGTTTTACTTAGAAAAAAAAAAATACAATTGGTAAATGAAAATTTTAATAAATAAAAAATAGAAAATTTTAATAAATATAAAATAAACATATAAGAACGTTTTCAATTTTTTTTCAAATGTCAAAATGAAGTTTTCTCTCCTTCCTCTCACGTCTGAGAAAACGGGCAGCAATATATGTTAACCTGCAAATACGTGTAAAATGGTTAATGACAGGAAAAATGCCCGTCAAATTCCATCCCTGCAGGGGACCTACAAGGGTCCGGTGGGGTCATTTTTACATTTATAATGTTATAATGAGCATAAGTATTGCAAATTTGGAGGAATTCATGAGGGTGCAAAGGACGGGTGGAAGGGCCCGCAATATTTTGACGAATATATAAGCTATATGATGGTTTCGTGGATGAGGTGGAATCGCGAGCGGGGGGAGGGGTTTCGTGTATTTTATTTTTATTTAATCATAAAAAAACAAATGTACAGCGGGATTATGTTTTGGTTAATACGTTTTTAAATTATATTTCATTTTAATTGTTTCCATATATAGATATAGATATATACTAGTAATTGCACCACATGTTGCAAAGGAAACGCCGTAAGGTTGTGGTATAAGAAAGAATAGCATATAAGAAATAAGAGGTAGTAGGAACTTTCTCGGCTCCAACTGATCTACCAGAATAAGAGGTGGAGAATTATGTTTAATGGACCTCAAATCAAAATATCCATATTGAGTAATTGATGTGGAACAACTTCTTTGTTATTAATTGCATGTAAGATGTGTTTTTTCATAATGGATGAGACATTTTGGCCAAAGTACTCAAGACCCCTATATGGCTAAATCTGCATGTTTTATTTATTTTTTGCATGAAGGATGCACTTGGTATTTATGAACAAGTTGGACAAACTTCACCCTTCCACGAAATTATTTGCTTCCATCACATTCGCAATGTTGAATTCCTCTTATACTACTCCTAGAACTTTGACTCTGCTCTACAGGTAGCATTATTTAATGGAATAAAAACTTACCACTATGACATGTTTTACTTCATAAAAGACTACTAAGAAGCTTTAGCATGGTAAATCCACCTTCACGTGTCGTTTAAACATAGAGCATATAGTTATAATGGAATAAAAACTTATCACTATGACATGTTTTACTCCATAAGAGACTACTAAGAAGCTTAAGCATGGTAAATCCACCTTCACGTGTCATTTAAACATAGAACATATAGTTATCTTAATCATCAATTTTATGGATAAGAGACATTTGGGCCCTTTTTAACCCTTGGGGATGATTAATTAGTCTCAATTCAGATAACTTATGTTAAGAAATTATCTGCAATAATATTTCCATAATTCCTCTTTGAACGACAAAAATGATTTATAATTGTACTATATATAACATTGAATAAAAATGGATTTAAATTATTGTTAAACAAATCACATTAGTTATCCATTCTCTAACATAATAATGATAAACTAAAAAACTACCTATTCTAATAACGAATTAAAAACTGATATGGATCATATAACTTAAATTATTGTTAAACAAATCACATTAATTATCAATGCTCTTACATAATAATGATAAAAAACTGAGAAACTGCCTACTCTAATAACCAATTAAAAACTGTCAAAACTTGGGAAATAAATAAAAAACTACTATTATAAACCAATAAAAAACATTGAACACTACACATAAAGTTACAATCAACTTCATAATCATATTGATGCACGAATGATAAACATAATATAAACCCATTACAGAAACCAAATATCATCTTAGTGCACTGGCTTATAACTCCTAAAATACTTGCCCCTAAAGGTGCAAAGATACACTGAAGGTAGTTCATCTCGTCTAGATTTGGGAAGATTTTTTTTTAAAGGAAATAAACTTTCATTTTGAGATGCTAAAAGCATTTAGAATGTGTAACCTTCAAATGAATTATCACATAAATCTTTATGGTTTTAGAAAGTATTAAACATATATGTATACTAAGTTTTTTGGTTTCAATAGTTGGAAAGAAAATTCAATGAGACAAAAGCAATTTTGAAATTTCAATTAAAAAATTACCATGGTCAATGAAAAGTCAATGAGAACAAAGAAATTGTGAAAATTCAATTTAAAAAAAGACTATGATCAATGAAATCAAAGTAATTGTGAAATATGGATGAATGTCAATAAGGAAGAAAAAGAATAAATTGATTAAGAAGCTTGCAAAGAAAAACACACATAAAGAAATACAACATGTATGTTTTTCTTATAGAAATTGATTAAGAAGCTTGCAAAGAAACATAGCATGTGTGTTTTCCATATTCTGTTTTGATAAACACCAAGAAATTGGTTAATAACCTTACTATAGGCAACATAAACTATGGTTGAAGATAAATAGTTTTTTTAAGAATGTAAAGTAAATGTGAAATTCCAACTAAAAATTTGTAAATATACATTATGAATATATAAGCATGTCCATCTCTATGTATATGCATATATGATCCATTGTTCTATTTTTTCATCTCTTATATATATATAACTTAAATTTATAATTGTACTATATATAACATTGAATAAAAAATGATTTAAATTATTGTTAAACAAATCACATTAGTTACCCATTCTCTAACATAATAATGATAAACTAAAAAACTACCTATTCTAATAACCAATTAAAAACTAATATGGATCATATAACTTAAATTATTGTTAAAAAAATCACATTAATTATCAATGCTCTTACATAATAATGATAAAAAACCGAGAAACTGCCTACTCTAATAACCAATTAAAAACTGTCAAAACTTGCACTGGCTTATAACTACTAAAATACTTGCCCCTAAAGGTGCAAAGATACACCGAAGGTAGTTCATCTCGTCAAGATTTGGGAAGATTTGTCTTTCATTGTTGTGCTTGAAGTAGCAATTTTGTCTTGTGGTTATGCATACAACATCCTGAATGAATTATCACCAAAATATCGGTGTAATTAGTTTTTTTCACTATTTAAAAAAATGGTTGTTTTTATTATTATTATTTTTTAAATATTAATTAATTTAATAATAAAAAATAATAATATTATAAAAAGTTATGTATATTGATAAATTACATTTTGTTAAAAATTACATATTATTGTTATGTTTTACAATTAGAAATAATAAATTGATATTGGTTTAACTTAAATAATAGAAGAAATGTTTTATTTAATTGGAATTTGTTTTATTTAATTGGAATTTGTAATACAATTTTGAGCAAGAATGTGATTTTCACTGAAAGATTTTAGTCACAATTTATGGATCACAGAAGCAAAATTCCTAATAATGTGATTTTTGTTGTTTAAATGCATTTTATAATGCACAAATGAATTTAACACTGTAAAAATCTAGAAAATGTTCAAATTAAACCACTTAAACTTAAGAGTTGTCTAAAAAGGTTACCAGTAATTTCTCAAAAAATTACATCAATTGAGTCAGAGATTATTCAATAAAACCAACTATACTTGTGTTTCAACCATTTTTTTAATTGCAAAGAATAATTCAGCATTATAAAAAAAAATATTTAAATCGCCCAAAATCTTGAAGCTTTTAAAGCTAAATTTTATAAAAATTCAACTTTATTTTATCAAAATTATACTAAAATTTTTATTGTTTAAACTACGTACGTGCTTAAACTTATTATTGCTAAAAATTGTCAAGTATAAAAAACAACCATAAAGAACCAAAAGAACCATTGCGCATATTATTTAAAATATGAGTTTGATCATTTTCAGAGACTTAATGCTTTGAAAATATAACGTAATTATGGCTTGAGATAAAGATTGTCACGTGTTACAGTCGATAAGATGAATTGACAACGATTAGATTGATACAAGGGAGGAAGCTGGCTTCCGCACCTGCGCAGGCCGGACTAAACTGAATCATCTCCCATTAGACTATTTGTCCAATGACATGACAGAGATGGCACCCCAATTTTTCTGGCAACCTTCAATGAAGATGAGAAACATGTCGAAGGACATGAGAGAGATGGCACCCAAAATTTTCTGTCAACCTTCAACGAGGGTGAGAAATATGTAATCAGACGTCCTTAGGTTTGAACAATTCCTAATATTTCGTTGAAGCCAAGAATTTGCCGTCAATATAGTATCGGCAAATCACAAAAAAATGTTATGCTTATGCGACCCTGTCAATTTATATTCTCCAAATTCAAAATCAAACGTGCGTGTTTCTGCAAATTACCATATCTACCCAGCACAACGCTCTGATCTATGTTATATATAGCCACATGGTCTGTGTAAACATACCTACTCGCACATAAGATTGAAAATCTTTCTAGTCCGTAAGATTGCTTTAGCTAAGGCCTCCTTAGTGCACCTGGTCTTCACTTGATCACGAAATTACAATTCAAAAATCTTAGAGAAAGGATGAGGGTTGAAATTCAGAAATTGTTTAGAATGGTATATACATAGGATGAGGGTACTCCCTAAAAATTCATATCATCATTCTACTAATTGAAAGAGAGATAAAATTGAAAAAATATAATTTCTATTCATATAGAACCATAGTATAGCCATTTAGTACCATTAAAATACAACTCACCCTAAAATAATCCCTATTTCTTTCATAAAAACCTCAACCTCAAAACTGTAAAAAATTTACTTATTTAAATCGACAGTTCTTTTCAATCAAGATTGCCAGGGGTATAGAAGAATCCCTATAAATTCCCAGATCAATGCTCTATCTGCGAGGTTTGAAGCCATGTAATCTAGATTTCCATGGCCCTATAAGAGGGCCAAAATCCCCTCAAAATTAGTTTCAAAAGTTTACTCAATTAAATTTTTCTTTTCAATCAAGATTGCCCTGCGTATAGAAGAATTCCTGTAAATTTTTGGATCAATGCTCTGTCTGCAAGCTTTGAAGCCATGTAATCCAGATTTCCATGGATCTATAAGAGGGGCCAAAATCCCAGTAAATTTCCCATTCAATGGCATGCTATTTTACTATTAATCCAGATTTCCATGGCCCTAGAAGGGGACCAAATCCCAGTAATTTGCTCGATGAATGCTCTATCTACGAGCTTCAAAGCCATTTGACCAGTGCTTGTAGGCGGAGAAACTGAGTCCAAACCTTTGACAAAACGAGGTGAAAAAACGAAAGCATAGAATGCATCAATATCAGAAAGAAAGAGTTAGGGGGAGGCCGCTCCGTCTAGAGGTCAAATCCATGAAGACCACTAAGCACCCGAATCGAGGACAGGAACGCTTCAGTTACAGAGAGGACTGTTGCAAATATTTAACCAAACAAGTAGGCACCAACAAATCCAACAACATAAAAATAATGAGTCATATTTAAGCACTCAAGTATACAAAAGGATCTGTGTTAACCTGCAAAGAATAGAGAAACTAATAGGCTATTTACAAAAACACATTTGAATCTGCAAAAATTCATGATGAGCGCGTTAATTTTCTATACATTTTTAAGCTTCTTCCAATGCTTCTTAATAGAACTAATAGCCTATATACAAAAACACATTTGAATCTGCAAAAATTCATGATGAGTGTGTTAATTTTCTGGACATTTTCAAGCTTCTTCCAACTTTACAGGAAAATGATTCAAATTACAGGATGCTATTAGTAATGTTCAGTAAGTTAGTTATTCAGTTAGGTTAAATGAGGCATTGGATCTAATGGTCTAAAACATTTCAATTGTCTAACATTTCATCCAATGGCTCAAATATAAACAGAGTGGCAGCTAGGAAAGTTGTTTTCAAATAATAACGCCTTACGGCGTAATAATAAAATAATAATAAAAATTTAATTTATATATCGACAATTATGTAATTTAAAATAATATTTTTGGGGCCGGTAGTGAGGGAGGAGCTAGAGCTGGAGCTAGACTCGCTAGTTTTCCTTTAATAGGGAACTAGGGAAAACTTGAGCATAGCGGAGAGAATCACAAGGAATAGGGAAAATGAAGGAAGTACGAGAAAGTATAGGTACCTTCAATAGGACAACTAGTTATAAATTGTGAAATACAATTACAGGCTTGAGGAAAGCAAACATAATTGGGATTTTCTAGGCATGGAGAGATTCAATAGAACTACCTAAACTTCAGAAGGCCATAATTTATAGCTCGTAAATCAAGATTAGGCACATGACCAATCATTCGAAAGATAATTTTGAACAAATTGTAGCTGTCCACCCATAAATTCGAATTGAAGGTTAAATTTTTGGAAAAATTTGAAAAATGATAAAAAAAGTCTTCACATGTAAATATGGCATAACAGGTTGCAATCTTCCAATGGTCATATATTTCATATCATGTATCAAAATAATGCAAGTAGACAATCAATAGAAAGATATTGATGAGGATAATAACCTGGTAAATCCATAATTTTGAATTTAGTGAGTATTTTGGGAAAAATTTGTAAGAAAACCCACAAGTGAATTTAAAAAAAAATTACCTAATAGTAGATAGGATTCCATAAGATTCCCAAGGGCCTTACAGTGAAGAGGAATCGGTCAAGATTGTGAACAGAAGCATGAGTAATGTTGAAACTAAATCTAGTGGTCATGGAGTGAAACAAGCTAAGGGTAGGGATTTTAAGAAACCATGAAAAGTATCAAATTGGAAGTGCTCAATTACAGAGCCGATAATGATTAATTAAAGAGAAACAACAAATTAACAACGAAATATTGCAGAGTTTAAAAAAATATAGAGAGAATTGGACTAGCAAACTAAGTCTAGGTTAGCTTATGAGCATAGTGAAGGGTTTAAGGAGAGAGGTGCTGGAAGTTCAAGGTACTTCAGGAGTGTTTCTTATCATCACTATCACTCATCTAGGAAAGCAAGTAAAAAGGCTTATTCTACTATAGAATCTGACAATAGCCCTAATGTGCCACCACGTAGAAAACTAGAAGAAGAGATGACAAGGAAAGCTTGCAAGGGAACCTGAGAAAAATTAAGCCTCCCACCTTTAAATGGGAGAACAAGAAAGGGGAAGAAGTAGAGAGTTGAATGTTAGAGATGCGGAAATATCTTCATTTTTTCAACTATTCTTCGAATCTGGAGGACAAAATTTCCATATATCACTTAAAGGGCAAGGCCAATATGTGGTGGGAGCATCTTAAGACAATCACGCATTTGGATGAAAGATGAATTACCTAGGGAAATTCAAAGATTATTTCCAAAAGAAGTATCTATTTGAACACTATTATGAACGAAAAATGTAGGAATTTTTCGAGTTGCAGGTGAGACATATGGCCATGGAAGAGTATGATCATAAATTCACTAAGATACTAAGTATGTTAAGTTTATTAAGGATGAAAAATTCAAAATATAGAGGTATATTAGTGGATTACCCTCTTTTAATGTTGATAAATTGAAGTATGGTGAGCCAAAAACACTTGACACAGTTATGAGAAAAGAGTAACAATTGTATGGACAAATAAAAAATAGATCGGTCCTACAAAAAAATCTAAGAAACATGAAGAACAATTCTATGGAGCAAAGGAAAAGGGTTTTAAACCCTCACCATTTAAGAACAATCCTTAGATAAGCCAACGAGATACACCAACTTCTAACCATCCATAGGAGGGGGATGTTGCTGACAAGAAGCTTCAATTTCCACCATTCTAATGATGGATTAGAAAGGGGACCACATGTATAAAGATTGTTCTCATAGGATAGAGAAGATGAAGAATGTACACAACATATAAGCGACAACTACCATGGAAGATGTCAGCAGGGGCATTCCCATAATTTATGCAACTTTGAATAAATATAAAATAATACATTAAGCACATATGATAGAGCTTCAAGGTAAGCTTAACAATGAGTCCATTATTATTTTAATTGATTTTGTAGCTAGGAACAACTGTATTAATGTGAATCTGGTTGAAAATTTTAAAATTGAAGAAATTTAAACATTCCAAACCTTGGTTAGTACAAATATATATAGGTATGAAGAGAAAAGTTACAGAATTAGTCAGAGAATGCCCAATTGAGATGAATGGGATAAGGAAAACAACTAAATTGAATATAATTTCATTGAGTACATATGATTGTTTGATTGGAATTTATTGGATGGAGAATCACCATGAAATCCTGATTGCTACAAAAAAAAAATATATGTATGGATGATGAGGGAAAATAAAGATAGGTCCAAGGGATCCCTAGGACAATATCTATTAGAGAGATATCAACTATGTAGTTCAAAAAGAATTATAGGAAAATATGTCATATCCTTGAGGTTCATATGGACGAAACAAATGTGGACCAACAAGTTAATTTAGAAAATTACCGAGTGCTACAGGAAGTTGCTGATGTGTTTCCAAAAATACCAGGATTACCTCCAAAGAGGGATATTTAATTTTCTATTGATCTAGTTCCAGGAATAGTTCTTGTGTCCAAGACACCATATAGAATGGGTACTTCTAAACTTAAAGAATTGCATATGTAGTTAGAGGATTTGCTGAAGAAAGGTTATATACACCCCAATGCATCCTCGTGGGATGCACCAGTCCTCTTTGTTAAGAAGAAATATGGAAATTTGCAATTGTGTATTGATTTTTGACAATTACAAGGTTTTGTGAAACCATCTCCAAAAAGAGAAGAAAATAGATATCAACGCCTTAGAAATAAGCCACTTCGAGGGGGAAACCTCCAATACATTACATGAATGAACAATTCTTGGATGATACAAATGACCAAAACCTCCTTCTATATATAGGAGTCCATGGGGCCACAATATAATCCTAGTGGGGCCATAATGTTATCCTAGCTGACCTAACAATAAAAATGTAAGGGCATAGTTATAACAATATGGGGGTTACAGGGGTACAAAAATAACAATAAGGGGGGATACACTAACATAATAAGGTACTGCACTATTAATATAGGGACTTAACACAAGGTCACTACTAAAAAGGAATATCCATTTCCAAGAATTGATGATCTCTTCAATCAACTACGCAGGGAAAAAATATTTTCCAAAATTGATTTAAGATCCGAGTATCACCAATTGCAGATCAAGGAAGAGGATATATGTAAAACAAAATTCAAAACTCGTTATGGGAAATGTGATTTCGTAGTGGTGCCTTTTGGTTTATCCAATGCCACAAGATTTTTTTCTGTATCTAATGAATGGAGTTTTGAGGGATTATATGGACAAATTTGTTATTATTTTTCTCGATTATATTCTTGTACATTCTAAATTTGAAGAAGAGAACCAACAAAATTTGAGATTAGTACTATTGGTAATCACGTACCATCATCTATATTCCAATCTGAGTAAATGTTCTTTTACCAGAGACAAATCCATTCTTTGGGTCATATCATTACAAAATAGGGAATAGTGATGGTTCTGAAGAAGATTAAGGCTATCAGTGAATGGCCAACACCGAAGAACAATACAAAATTATGGTTCTTCATGGGATTAGTTGTTTATTACAGGAGTTTTATTGAAGGATCATCAAGAATAACACATTCCATTACATATTTATAGAAAAAGGGTGTGAAATTCCAATGGACACCTAAGTGTGAAGCAACTTTTCAACAATTAAAAGCTTTACTATCCAAATATACAGTATTAAAAATTGTTGATCTGAATGTGAATTTTATAGTATGCACTAATGCATGCAAAGAGGGTATGGGTGGAGTGCTCATGAAAAGCATAAAAATAATTTGTTATAAATATAGGAAATTATTGAAAAATCATATGTTCTATGGTGAAAAAATGACTTATTCCAATTTTTTTTTTTTTTTTTCCTGCAATATTAGTTAACCAATTGTAGATATAACATAAACAAAATGCACATAAGACAATCAAGAACAAGATAAGACACAAATAATTTAGGTCTAATGACTAGGGGAACATCAACAAGGGGAAAACCCATCCAAATTATTCTTCTATTAGATATCAATTTCTCAGTAGATATACAAAGTACAATGAGAGATAAAGAGAATGAGTAAGTTCACCCAAATATGAAAAATTTGTAGCATAAAGATCACTGGTAGCAAAAGCTGATATAAACACTGAATCAACCTTCAAGTTCTATTGTTACTCTCCAAGTGTTTCTCTCTCACAATATTCTTCAAGTTTCTCCAACTCTCTCTCTCTCTCTCTGAAGTTTGAATCCTTCTTTCACAATGCACAAGTAGTGAGAATGAGATGATATGAGATACATGTATTGGAGGACAAACAAGTTCTAATCATAAAGAAGGAGTAATGTGCATGACTTGAGGAGGATTTTCATATGTCATTTAGGGAGGTACACATAGCTTTGTAACTCATGCCATTAAGGAGGTACGCATGCCTTTGTAACTCATTCCATTAAGGAGGTGCACATGCCTTTGTAACTCATGGAATTAAGGAGGAGTAAGAGGATTTTTTTATGACATGCTTTTATTGTGAGTAAGAGGAATATGCCATGTCTTAATGGGTGTGCAACAGAGAGAGTTAAGTTTGCATTAATAAATGATCTAAGGCTCAAGTTTTAGCTAAAAATTAAAAGTGCTTGAAATTGCTTCAAACCTAAATGACCAAACAGAGTTCATCACTAGGATTCCGACGCAATTCATTTCATCAAAATCTGAGTTTGTATGACTGAGTTATCATCTATTGTTTGTTTTCTAAAACAGGAAAAAAAGGAGCAGAATAGGTACAATGATGACGTGGCATGTACAGTTAGCATTGTAGGGAATATCATCCAGATTGTAGTTAGTGGCACTGTGACGTCGCCTTTAGATTCTTCAGATGGGTTTGTGAAGATAGAAATTGTCCAATAACCTTCAATATTTCTCCTAAGTTGGTATTTGAATTTTTTTTAAGGTTGGAGAACAACCCAACCAAAGGGCACCATGTGTCCTCTCTGGTGGGCCATCTCCTAACCTATGAGGTCGGATTGTGGGCCACATTGATATTGGACTAAGGTATGGTGGAATTATTGGATATATAATGTTATCACAAAATCTGACCTGATAGGCTGCTCATCAAGTGGACTTTATGTAACTGTTTCAGACCAATCTTTTGGCTGAGGCTTAGACTCCTCAACCTGAGAGGGCTCTCTCAAGGGTTTATGATTTTTGATTAATGGATAGATGGCTAACTCTAAGGTAAATATATAATAATATAACTGGTTTATCACAGATTAGAAAACATTCATTGGGCCATGGAGTCAAGATAACTTCAACAAAACCAAGATGATTTACTTAGCATGGAAGTTGAGGCATGTTAGAGTTTTAGTCAAAAGATACACATGTGAGACAGTAGAAACACAGTCAATTTGCCTACATAGGAAGTCAGAGCATCAAGGATGAATTTTGAGTAAACATAAGAAAATACCACTGCAAATAGATAGTAAAGAGATGCAATAGAACAAACATACACTAAAACTTTGTATGAATCTCAAGTTGGCTAAGTAAACTTCTCTGTATTAAAGCTCAAAAAAATCACATGCAAAACACAGTCTTTTTGCTAATCAAATGTCTAATCCTTTAGATTTTGACCTTATGCTATTTATAGAACATTTACAAGATAGGATCCCTTATTCTCCACTAGATACATCGAACTCAAAGAGTTTGACACCTTTCCTAAATCTGAGACATGCTATTTATTACAAATTGATAGCTATAATGCTTATGAAAAGTCCTAATTCTAATAGGACTGAAACTCTTAAATATCCTTCTAACAACCTTATCTAATATTTATTACATCTTTTGCCACCTGCAATCCCATGAAGTTGAATTTGGATGTTGACCTTTCACTTGAAGTGATCCTGCTATTAATGATAATGTTCTCCTAAAAAATAGGAAACATGTTTTCTTGTTTTTAGCCTCTTTGATTTGAGTACTTTTATCCTTAATAGATAAGGTCTACATGTGTCATGTTGCCAAAAATTCACCATATATCTTTAATCCTCCAGCTGTGCAGAAACTATAATTTGAATGGTGCAAAAAGACAAAGGATAAACCTGTGCTACGAAAGCAGCTCAGTTTCGTAGTGCTTTTCGTAGCGCAGTGTTTAGTTCCTTTTTTCAATCAAACTTTGACATGATTTCTTCAAGTAAACCTTCATATTCTATTTGTACAATTCCACCAGCCATTTCAAGTTAACATTCACCAAAATTCCCCCAAAATTTGATATTAAAATGTGCTAGAAGACTGCTTCAGTAGTTTCGTAGCACATTTTAGCAGATTTGCACTATCTGCGCTACGAAACTGCTGTGTAAGACGTTTTGTCAAAACTGTCTTCAAAATTTGTACCTTAGAGATGTTTAAACTTTAAAGATGTTGGTATTATTTCAAAAACACAGTAATATGACCCAAAAGCATAATCTTCATCAAATTTTTCCTTCAACTTGATCAGAGATTGACTTATGAATTTATCACTTTGTTTTAGTGCCCCTTTAAATTTTCTTGAGACTTTGTCAACTGTATCTCCAGATCTTCAACTTGTCTTCTTAACCTTCTATTGCTAGTTCTCAAATGATTGTTTATGACTCTTACAAACTTTTCTTCCTTGATGGCTGGGACTGTCCAAGTGAAGAACTGTTCCTCACTGCTTGGTATTTCTGATTTTGAAACTTTTTCACCTTCCCAAACAGCTTTCATCCTTTTAAACTTTGTTTTCTCAATGAAATGTTTTCTAGCAGTTTTCTTCAACTTGGAAATTTCCTGATTTGCTGATCTTAACCTCTCTTCCATACTTTTATACTTGGTCATTTCCTCCTCTGCTATAGATACTCTGTTTTTTGCATGTTTTGTTACAGGTGACGAAAGATCAACTATCTCCTTATGAACAATAGCTGCTTCATTTGTTTCCTCAACTTCTGCATTAAGTTCTTCTAGCCTTTTAGAATGCCTAGTTACAGGCCTCCTAGCTTGGAAAACAAATGCTGCATCTTCATCCTTAAACTCTAGCTTCTTTGATGATTTCATCCCTTTCTATTTACTTTCTTTAACCCCTATGAAATCATCTTGCACTATAGGATATTCTTGTATGTCTATTGCATGTATTAAATCATCAAAGTTTCCTTTCAAACTTGGGCTGTCACTTGATCCTGAAACCACTGTCTTTCCTTTTGATGTTGTACTTTGACTCCTTGTGATTCTCTGGACTATTTTCTTACCAGCTGCTTGTTTCTGTTTATCTTCCTTGGTACTCTGTAACCCTTGTTTTGCAGGTGGAGGGGTTTCTGCAAAAATCATTGGTGTCCTTTCTATTTTACATTTCACTTGTTTCCTTGGATTTAATTTGACAAACCTCCTGCTCCTTATAGCTACAGGCTGACTGGATTCTACTGGTGGGGATGGATTTTCCTTTGCCTTAGGGTTTTTAGATGGAGTTTGAGCTTCCATTTAAAATCCACTTATAAATAGAAAAGAGGACCCATCCCTACTAATCTTTTGGAGCTCATTCAAAACCGACAATTTAATTAAGCCATGGTGAAACATAGATGTTTCATAGTCATCGGATTTCATTTGGACCTTATCAGCCATTTTAACACTTTTTCTATATAGGAAAAATGGTAAGTCCAATGATATCATACCTGTGAAGTGTAATAGGAGTTTGAAATGATAGGTGTAACTTTGTGGTACCTACTTTCGCACGTGAAATATCTCTGGATGTTGAGCAGTAGTTTGGCATAGTTATCCTTAATACAGTTTCTGGGAACTGCATTATTCAAGTCCATCTCTGCATATTCTAGCTTCAAAAACATCTTGCATGCCTCCATATCGAACCTAAAACCTTTAAACCATGTTTCCTTTCCTCTAGGTATTTCAGTCACTAGAGAAATGGTTTCAGGTGTCACTGACATATTCAACATCCCAACCTTTGTATTTGTACCACTGAAATGTAATGCAAATTCTTTTGATACTTGAGTATGTCCACCCTGTAGCTTTTCACAGAACTTTAAACAACTTGCTTTACTGAAAGCATCCATGACTGTTTGGTCTTCAGCTAAAAATCTTGTGCTTTCAGGTTCAGACCTCAAACAATGTCGTGATCTATGGTTCTTTTTCTCCTCAGCCATACTTGTTTCAGAAAAACCCTGTTGGCTTCTTTATAATTTGATAATCAGCCTCTCTTGATTTGATTTAGCAGCCTCACTTGAAAAAGGATTAGCCTCGCTTGATAATGTATGAAATATCCTTGGTATAGGACAACCATAAGCTTGAGCTCGAAACATGAATGTTTCATAGTTTAATATGAGCAAATGAAAACTGGAATGACTAAAGAGACAAGACCTTTCGAATTTGAAATTTCTTTTCTCAATATGAAACCCATGTCATAGTAATGATGGATATGGATGGTTGATCATTTTGAATATGACTCCTAATTGACTCACCATGACGTTACCCTATCATATCCTAACAGATTTCTGACAATTTCTGAGCTTTGACATGACCTTTTAAGAACCCGCGCTTTCGTAGTGCACATAGTGCATTTTTCACACTTTGTGCTATGAAAGTAGTAGCGCTTTCGTAGCGCAAAACTAAAATTTTGAGCTGACCGCGCTATGAAACTGCGGTTTTGTGGCTAATTGCAGGGGTTTCATCCGAAAGTTGATGAGATGATTTTTTAAGTGAATGATGAGACTTCTCAACCATGGGATGAGACCTAAAGACTCTATTTGAAATTGAAAACTGACTTTTTAAGACTTCTAAACCTATAAGCTATCCTTTATCAAGACTAAAGTAACTCAAGACCTATTTGACACTATGACTAAAACAATGTAAACTTACAGAGTTTAGAAATTTTTTTAAGGGTGATAACATATAATATATATATTTCCACATATATATATTATATTTTTAAACCTATATATATATATATATATATATATATATATATATATATATATATATGTATATATGTATATATATATATATATATACATATATATACATATATATATATATATATATCTATATATATATATATATATATATATATAAGTTTAAACCCACCTCTCAGCAGATTTCACCAAAGATGGAGTAGCTATTCTAACTGAGTTGGCGAAGTACCAAGTATGGAGGTGCGTGGATAATTTAGTAGAGCAAAATTATTTGCGCAAGTTCAGGCTCGAACCCCTGACCTCACGCCTGCCAACCACACGTCTATACCGCCTCCTCTGCCGGGTGTTCCTTACCCTCTATGTTCTCGGCATAAATTTAAACTAACCAAGACTAACAGTTGGGGGTTGGAGGGAGCCAGCCCCCTGCCCATATGGCCATAGCCTGACAACCACGCACCAATCCAACAAATCTGACAGAATTTTTAATTGCGATTAATTAAAATTTAAGCGGGTTTAATTATACCTTAAAAGTGGTCCAGTTATATTAATATGAGATTTGCGTTAAACACGCTTATCTCATTAAACCCATGCTTATCCACCCTTAAAATGCGCTTAGTGCTAATTAATCCCAGAGCTTAAGTTGGCAGGATTTTCAGAGGTGCGCCATTTTTGGTGGTCTTTCCAAATTTGGAATGATAACTAGCAGTTCCTCCAGTTTTAGAGGAGAAATTGGGGTACAATTGGTTTTGGTCATAACTCACTCAATTTTCAACCAAACTTAGCTAAGTAAAAGTCATTCTAGGCTAATTGGCATGCTGGGAAATCAATGGAGAAGGTTTCAAAGGCATAAAACATCATCTATAGGTGTTTTTGTGCATTTGAATATTTTTTAAGGCCAGGGCCACCAAGTGTTGGGGTCATTTCCAAAGCATCCAGAGTCCAAATTCAGCAAAAAAATAGTCATTTTTGGGAGATTATGATGTTTTAAACTCATTGGAGTAGGTTCCAAGAGGTTCTGAAGCTTGTAACAACAATTTGAGCATACTTGAAGCTAATACAAAGGTCACACTATGAAGTTGGACCAAGGAGATGTAGCCCAAGAAGGGTGAAATCCTTTATCAAAATTCTCTGTGTTAAGCTTTTTTATGTGTGTATGCTATGTTTAATATTGCTTCTATTCTATCATTTAAAATTATGCTTTTTAAGTGTATGAAAAACTCATAATTTCACTAAATACATTGTTTGACAATCACATGCTCATAAATAAACCTTTGAAGGATAAGTAAAACAATGCAAAGAAAGGTTTATATCTGAAATGAAACTAGCACATCAATAACTAGCATTCATTTTCATATCAAGTTGGTATCAGAGCACAAGGTTGCTTGCTTGTTTTACTTGAAGGGTTTTAATAGTGCAAATTTACTGATGCTTACAAGATTGAGATTGCAGAGAGGAGAATGGAAGCTATTGATAGCTAGTCCAGAAGTTAGGACAAGAAGGAATAAATGTGAGAAGTTATCATTGTTACCCAAAGGAACACTCAAGGCAACACTTGAAGCACAAGAGGAATTAATTGCAGAAGAGTCTGAGGTGATCGAAGAGATACAAGTTGCAGAGATTGAGCTTGAATCTACAGCCAAAATGTCAGGCCATGAAGGAGCTCATGAACATTCTGAAGAAGAAGATGTCAATAAGGAGTTCAAAGAAATTCAAAGGATGGTGAAACTTATGTATGAAGCTTTTATGGCAAAGGAAACTGGAGAAGGTTCAAAACACCCTCATAGAGAAGAATCTTCAAACAGTAAAAAGGAGGAAGAGAGGAGCTCAAAAGCTAGTGGAGGAAAACCACCTCCCTCTCCACCACCACCAAAATCATCATCCTCATCCACATCTTCATATTCCAAATCCACTACAAAAACTCATACCCATACTCATTCTAAGGTCCCAAAAGGTAAGAATCTGTTACTTAAGTTGGACATCAAATTTGAACCTCCTATATACAATGGAGAAGTTAACGCTGAAATGCTAGAAAATTGGATTCGTCAATTGTAAGTTTACTGTAGGATTCAGAATCTACAAGAAGACGATATCAAAATCCAATTGGCTTCATTAAGGCTAGAAGGAGCATCACTAGTTTGGTGGGAGGCAAAGACACAAGAGGCAATGAGAATCCATGGTAAGATTTCCATTTCTTGGGTCGAATTCATTTCTTCCATTAAAAGACAATTTTATCCATTAGTCTATATGTAGAAAGCAATAATTAGTTGGAAAAAATTTAGACAACTCAAAGGTCAAAGTGTCCAAGAGTATACACAAGAGTTAAGGAAAAGGGCTTTATTACTTGGAGTAGACTTAAACTCACAAGATACACTCTTGAAGTATATAGTAGGTATACATTCCTACTTAAAACATACTATTCTCATGTTTAACCCAAATAAATTAGATGAAGTATGTGTGCAAGCTACACATCTTGAAGCAAGGGGTAAAAACAATTTTGAAGAGGGTAGTAAGAAGAAGCAATTCAAGGGTAAGGGAAAAGAGAAAGGAGGAAAATGGAAGGGAAAGAAGAATGCAAGTGTTAAGAAAGAAGGGGAGAAAATTACATGCAAACATTGTTCCAAAGAGGGGCATGATGAAGCCCACTATTGGAAACTACATCTCGAATTAAGACCAAATAAACCAAATAACAAAGGGAAAAAAAAAGATGACTACCACCACATAAAAAGATCTTGGATCCGATTCATGAGATGAAACCAAGATAGTAGCCATGGTTAACATAGGAAAAGAAGCGATAACAAGTGAAAGTTATAGTACCTCAAATAGTCACAATAACACTTCAAATGAAGATACAAGGATAGAATTATTCCATGTTAGAGTGATTTCTAATCATACAAAGATTGATGCCTTATTTGATACAGGGTCACAAGAAAACTTGATTTCAGAAGACTTAGTTAAAAAACTGAACCTTGAAACTATACCTCATCATAAGCCATACCCTTTGGGTTGGATAGTTAACAATTCCAATTTACAGGTGACAAGGAAATGCATTTTCAGATTTTCTATTACTGCAAACTTTGTTGATGAAGTTGAGTTAGATGTGGTTCCACTTGAAATTTCAGAGATTATCCTGGGTAGTCCATATTTGTATGATAGGAAAGTGGTATTTTACTGTCATGAGAACAAATATCATTTGATCAAAGATGGAGTAGAGTATATTTTGAGAGCTCATCATAAGAAACTGAATATCTATTTAGTTAATGCAAGGAAAATGAAGAGGCTAGTAAATGCAATTAAAAATTTTGTGCTTCTTATGATCAAGAAAAAGGAAGATGTTAACTATGAATCTTTTGAAGGATTTGATGACAAATTGAAATCTTATTTTTTTGATGTGTTAAGTCAGCACGACAAGATGTTTCAAGAACCAAAGGGGTTGCCACCCAAGAGGGGAATTCAACATGAGATTCAGCTTCAGTAGGATGTTCCACTTCCAAATATTGGTATGTATCGAATTTCAATTATGGAAAGTTTGGAAATTAAGAAGAAAATCCAAGAGTTTATGAATAAATGTATCATATGCCCATCTACTTCGCCATGTGGTTCTCCAATAGTTTTGGTTCCAAAGAAGGACAATACTTGGCACATGAGTACCGATTTCCGTGCACTAAACAAAATCACGGTAAAGAATCACTACCCACTTCCACTCATTGATGATTTGCTTGATCAGTTAAAGCATGCAAAGTATTTCAATAAGTTAGATTTGAGAAGTGGTTATCATCAAGTTATGATAGCTGAAGAAGACATTTGGAAAACTGCTTTCAAGACTAGACAAGGATTGTATGAGTGGTTAGTTATGCCATTTGGCAAGTTAACAAATGCACCAGCTACTTTCATGAGAGTAATGAATGATGTATTTAGATCATTTATAGATGAATTTTTCATTGTTTACTTAGATGACATACTCATATTTAGAAAATCAAGAGAAGAACATGTCATGCATGTGAACAAGGTACTTGATGTTTTGAGAAAAGAGAAATTGTTTCTTAAGATCTCAAAGTGCGAATTTGGTAAGACTTCATTCTTATATTTGTGACACATTGTTGGAGGAGGTGAATTGAAGATTAATCCTTCCAGATTTGAGGTCATTTTGAATTGGCCCAAGCCCAATACAGTTTCCGAGTTAAGAAGCTTTTTAGGGGCAACACAATATTGGAGGAAATTTATTGTTAATTTTTCTTCCATTGAAGCACTGTTACATGCATTGACAAGCATAAAGAAAGTCTTCCACTGGGGAGATTTTTAGCAGAAAGCATTTGATGATTTAAATAAAAAGATAAGTTCAGCACCGATACTAGTAATTCTATATCTAAGATAGCCATTTGAGATCCAAACGGATGCTTGTGATTATGCTATGGGAGCAGTGCTCACGCAGCATGGTAAGCCTATATCATTTCATTCTGCAACTTTTAATGGAGCTGTGACTAAATATCCTACCTATGATGAAGAGTTATATGCATTGGCACAGAGTGCAAAGAAATGGAAGCAATACTTGATGGGAAAATAGACCACTATCCATACTGACCATCAACCATTGCAGTACTTACAATCACAGTCAAAATTGCCGCAATCTGTTGTGTAACCAGCTCCAAAAATAGAAGAAAAGAGATATCAACGCCTTAT
The DNA here is from genome assembly GCA_034641835.2 of Pinus albicaulis. Classification (NCBI taxonomy): domain Eukaryota; kingdom Viridiplantae; phylum Streptophyta; class Pinopsida; order Pinales; family Pinaceae; genus Pinus; species Pinus albicaulis. The sequence goes on from CM076583.1 coordinate 262,906,745, forward strand.
AAATGAGCCACTTCGAGGGGGCAACCTCCAATACATTACATAAATGAACAATTCTTCCATGATACAATTTACAAAACCTCCTTTCTATATATAGGAGTCCATGGGGCCATAATGTAATCCTAGTGGGCCACAATGTAATCCTAGCCGACCTAACAATAATAATTTAAGGGCACAATTATAACAAAATGGGGGTTACAAGGGTACAATAATAACAATAAGGGGTTTACACTAACAATAATAAGGGGCTATACTAGTGATATAGGGACCTAACATGCCCCTCTCCTTCAAAAAAGTGTTGTCCTCAACACTTGAGTAGCTCCGGGTGCTTCTGTATAAAATTCTCATCCTCCCATGTAGAATCTTCGGTGGGTAAGTTCTTCCACTTGATGAGATACTCTGAAATTGATCGATTCCGTAGTTGTCGAGTTCTTGTTTCCGTGACCGCTTCCGGTTCCAATATGATTTTTCCTTCCTCATCAAGTTCTGGCAATATTGTTTGAACTTGAAGATTTTCACCTATAACCTTCTTTAAGCATGAAACATGGAAAACTGGATGTACTCACGAAGAAGCAGGAAGCTCCAATTTGTATGCCATAGTACCAATATCTTGCAACACCTTGTAAGGACCATAGTACTTTGGCGATAATTTATTATCCTTCTTAGCTTGCTTGAGGGACATTTGTTTGTATGGTTGTAGCCGTAAAAATACCCAATCTCCTACATCAAAACTTCTCTCGCTGCGATGTTGATCTCCCTGTTGTTTCATTCGATTTTGTGCCAAATTCGGGTTATCCTTTAAGAGTTGGAGAACTTCTTGCTGATGCTCGATGTGATCTTCCACTGCTTAAACCTTTGAATTTTCCCTTAAAGATGATGTGATCAATGGTGGATGATATCCATAAAGTGCCATAAATGGGGTCATTTTTGCTGCAGTATGGAAGGAAGTGTTATACCACCATTCAGCGAGAGGTAACCACTTGACCCATTGTGTTTGTTTATTAGATGCAAAACAACGAAGATATCCTTCCAAACATTTATTTACTATCTCAGTTTGACCATCAGATTGAGGATGATAAGATGAGCTATGAGCTAATTGAGTACCCAAACAAGAAAATAAATCCGTCCAAAAATTTCCAGTAAAAATGGGATCTCTGTCACTCACAATAACCCTTAGGCTTCCATGTAGCTTTTGAATTCTGTCCATAAATGTAGTAGCAACTGTACTTGCTTTAAATGGATGAGATAATGCACAAAAGTGTGCATACTTGGTAAGTCTATCAACTACCACCATGATGACATTCTTTCCTTTGGACTTAGGTAAACCTGTGATAAAATCCATTGAAATCTCCTCCCAACGTTGACTTGGAATGGATAAAGGTTGTAGAAGTCCCAGGGTCTTAATTGTCTCCACTTTATTCTGCTGGCAAACCAAACATTCCGCCACAAACTTTTGAATATCAGATTTAAGGCCATCCAAAAAAAAATCTTTCTTCACCCTGTGGTAAGTTTTTAAAAATCCTGAGTGTCCTCCTAAAGGAGAAGTGTGCAATTCCAGAAGAATCTTTTGTTTTAGTTGGGAATTATTACAAAGATATAAGCGATCTTTGTACCATAAGGAATCATTTTTCCAACTAAATGTATCGGATGTACTAGGATCTTGCTGCAACTTTTGAATGAGTATCCATACATCTTTGTCCTTCTTCCATTCATCTCTTGCTTCAGTTATCCAATCTGGTTGGATAATAGAAATGGCACAAAGCAATACTTCCACCTCTTCATTCTTTCTTGAGAGTGCATTTGCAACAACATTAAGCTTTTCTTTTTTGTAGATTATTTCAAAGTCATAACCCAACATCTTTGTGACCCATTTTTGCTGCTCTTCTGAAGATAGTCTTTGTTCCAAAAAGTGTTTAAGACTATCATGATCAGTTTTTACCTTGAAGTGTCTTCCCATTAGGTAAGTTCACCATTTCTTTAGTGCATGCGGTATTGCTAACATTTCCTTCTCATAAATAGGTTTCTGTAAATACTTTCCTTTGATTGGACGACTTTCAAAAGCAATGGGTCTTCCTTTCTGCATTAAAATTGCACCAATTCCATTTCCTGAGGCATCACATTCCACAATAAAGGTTTTTGTGAAGTCTGGTGTAGCTAAGACCGGTGCTAGGCACATTGCCTCTTTAAGACGTTCAAAGGCCTTAGTTGCTTCGGGAGTCCATGAAAATGCATCTTTCTTCAATAATGTTGTTAGAGGTGCTGCTATTCTCCCATAATTCTTAACAAACTTGCGATAATACCCTGTTAACCCGAGAAATCCTCGCAAATGCTTTATGGTTGTGGGGACTTTCCATTCCTTAATGGCTCTAATTTTGTTAGGGTCTACTTTAACACCATCGTGAGATACAATATGACCCAGATATTCCACCTCTTGTACTCCAAAGAAACATTTGGATTTTTTTGCATATAATTGTTTCTCCTGCAATAGTTTGAGCACCCTGTCAACATGTTCAACATGATCCTTCCAAGACCTGTTGTAGATTAGTATATCATCAAAAAATACTAGCATAAATTTTCTAAGGAAGGGTTTGAAAATGGAATTCATCAACCCTTGAAATGTAGAAGGTGCATTGGTAAGACCAAAAGGCATGACCAAAAATTCATAATTACCCTCATGAGTTCGAAATGCTATTTTTGGAATATCTTCAGTCTTCATTCTAATTTGATGATATCCTGAACGAAGATCCAACTTGGTAAAATAAATTGCTCCATGTAATTCATCCAATAATTCATCGATCACAGGAATGGGAAATTTGTCTTTAATGGTGAGCTTATTGAGCTCCCTATAATCTGGACACATTCGCCATGATCCATCCTTCTTGTGTACCAATACTACGGGAGCAGAGAAAGAACTTTGACTAGGTTGGATTATACCCGCCTCTAACATTTCTGCAATCATACGTTCAATTTAGCTCTTTTGGAAGTAAGGATATCTATAAGGCCTGATGTTTGGAGGAACACTTCCTGGAATCAAATGAATAGCATGATCATGATCACGAATAGGTGGGAGTCCTTTGGGAGTTTCAAACACCTTGGAATGATTGTCTAAGACTTGTTGGAGATCTGCAGAAATAGATGATTTTGATGTCGGAACTTCTAGTGAGCATAATTGTGCAATTACGCCTCGTTGTTCTTTCTTTAGAAGCTTTGTCATGACATTAGAGCTTATTATCCTTCCCGAATTCCCTTCAATACCCCGTAATTCGACTTCCTTTCCTTCTGAAAAAAATTTCAAGAAAAGTTCTTGAAAATTAAAAGCTACCGTCCCCAAAGATTGTAACCATTGTACTCCTAGTACAACATCGACACCTCCCATAGGAATGGAAAGCATTGGACTAGTCAATACATATTCCCCCATGGTTAGCTTAATATTATGGCATTTTCCAGAGCAATTTATAGTTCCTCCATTTTCAACCATCACTTGACATTCTGATGCTGGGTATAGGAAACAATTTAATTCCTTGGCTACCTTACAATGAATAAAATTATGGGTGCTACCTGAATCAATCAACACTATTACCTTTTTCTTCTTGATTTGTACTTTTATCTTGAGAGTTTGAGGAGTGGTAATTCCTGCCAGTGCATTACACGATATGGTTGGATTCATTTCTTCCTCTTCTGGGGCTGGTTCCTGGTGTATATCCTCTTCTTGTTCATTTTCTTCTTCCTTTTCACAATCTATGTAAAATAATTTCTTCTCAGCACACTTATGACCTTTAGTGTATTTGCTATCACAACTGTAGCAAAGCCCTTTTGCTCTTTTTTCTTTCAATTTTTGTGGTGTCAACCTTGTAGGTTGTGGAAATCTAGGCGTAGCAACACTTCCTTCTTTATAGAATTGAGTGGTAGGCTTCCTTGTCGCCATAATTTTACATTCAACTTTTCTTGCCAACCTGAATGCCTTCTCCAATGAATCAGGTTCCAAAACGCGAACTTCATGTTGGATGTTATCCTTTAAGGTGCCTATGAAGAGATCAATCCTGTGTTCCTCTGGAATATCAGTTACCCTTATATTCAATTTTTGGAAGTCCTCAATGTGCTGCCCCACTAAACCCTTTTGTTTGAGATTTATCAATTGGCTAAAGAAGGTGTTGCTCTTTGTATCCTCATAATGTGCTATCATTTCCTCCGTAAAAATTGACCAAGTGACAATTTTTTTACGGGAGCAAATCCATCGATACCATACAAATGTATTTTTTTCTAAATGTAAAGTTGCAATGCGTAACTTTTGTGTGTTTTTCACGTTATGGAGATCAAAATATTGCTCCATCTGTAGTATCCATGTTACAGGATCCTTTCCATCAAACTTCCTCATATCCATTTTTGGAATATGGTGGTTCTTCTCTTAAAATTAAGAGTTTATGAAATCACGATTAACATTGATTTTGTTCTCATCATGAGGTTCTTCTACTATATTTTCACCATTAGGAAACATTTCTTGTATCAACTTTGTCGAACCTTGATTAATACCATTGTTAGATCATTCTTCATGTTTTCCATGTTGTATTTCATATCACCATCTTAGCTTGTCTGGCTCATTGCCATCCATCTTAGCTTCCATGCACCATCCATCTTAGCTTGCACACCACATTCATCTTAGCTTCCATGCCTTTCTTCAAAATTCCATTTCATTTTTTGTTTCTCTTTGTAGAGAGTGATAATGTGCTGCTCTTGTAATTTTGATAGATCATGTTGCAATTCTTTGTCTTCATGAGTCATAGTAGAGCCTTCTGCAGGCTTAATGGGTGTTGAATTATTTTTACGGGGCATATTTTAGAACCCAATACTGATATCTATTCTACAATATGCCCTTGGAATCAATTCAAATTGATTCTTCAAACAAGACTTATGCAATTCGGAAAAAAAATTCACACCTTTTTCTTGCTTTTTAGGAGCTCGATATTGAAATTGGATTATCTTTGTGATTGCAGCACTTCAATATTTGATTTTTGGTACCAATGTATCCCTCTGAATTACCTTTCGAATGCCACAGGTCTGACCTGATTTGGATTCTCCAAGACAAAGTTGTGTTCAATCTCCCACAATGACCTAATTATGTACTGGTTCAGTAGAGCGAACTTGTACGACTTGCAACGTGTCACTGTTTCATCCTTCATCTCTAAAATTGATAGCCAAGAAACTACAGTCTGTGTAATTGCAGCCACTTTTTACGGCACTCCAATCCAATGCCCAAAGAGACAGTTATTGAACTTTTCCCACGATCACCTCTTTGAGATGAAATTCAGGAGCTTGAAAAAGCACTACCTTCCACAGATCATATCTCCAAAAATATAGCGAACCAAGCTCTGAAATTTTTTGATGAATTTCTTCAGGATTTCAACTTCTCACCATACAAATTTCAGATTCTGAACCTTCGTAGAAAAAAAGTTATAGCGCAAATTCCACGATGACCTGTTTAGGAGACTGACAAAAGACCTAACTTCCACAGATCATATCTCCGAAAATATTGCAAAAAAAGCTCTGAAATTTTTAGAAAATCTTCCTCAGGATTTCAAATTCGCACCCTAAAAATTTTAGCTTCTGAAACTTCGTAGAAAAAAAGTTATAGCGAAAATGCCACGATGACCTGTTTGGAGCAGCGAAACCCTAGAATCCAAAGCTCTGATACCAAATGTTGTGTAACCAGCTCCAAAAATAGAAGAAAAGAGATATCAACGCCTTAGAAATAAGCCACTTCGAAGGGGCAACCTCCAATACATTACATAAATGAACAATTCTTGGATGATACAATTTACAAAACCTCCTTTCTATATATAGGAGTCCATGTGGCCATAATGTAATCCTAGTGGGCCACAATGTAATCCTAGCCGACTTAACAATAATAATTTAAGGGCACAATAATAACAAAATGGGGGTTACAAGGGTACAATAATAACAATAAGGGGGTTACACTAACAACAATAAGGGACTATACTAGTCATATAGGGACCTAACACAATCCAGACATTTCAGGTGGATGGGTTTTCTACAACAATTTCACTTGGTGACCAGGTATAAAAAAGGAATTTAAAATAAGGTAGATGATATTCTCTCTAGGCCTATTGTAAATTTAGCTATTATTCTCAAGCACATTTCTATTATGCATGTAAGTTACATTAAGCAATATGTGAATGATAATGATTTTCAAGATGTGTATGAGGACTTGAGTAAGGGAAACCAAAGTGAAGAGTTAGATTATCATGTGCATAACAGTTTGTTGTATCACTTGGGCAAGTTATGTATACCACAGGGAGAAAGAAACATTATCATAAGGGAGGCACACACATCATTGATTGCAGGACATTTCGGTGTAGGCAAGACAATAACACATTTTCAAAGTTATTGTTATTGGCCACACATGAATGAAAGTGTTTCTCGTTTTATTAGAGGATTTTATTTATGTGAAACAAGTAAGCCTAGAAATAGGAAGCTTGGTTTGTACACACCACTTCCAGTTCCTTCTCATCCTTGGGAAAGCATCTCAATGGATTTTGTAGGAGGCCTTCCTATGTCAAGGAAAGGTTATGATTATCTGTATGTTGTGGTAGATAGGTTCAAAAAATGTGTATTTTGATGGCATGTAAGAAAACTAATACAACTGAACAAAACACTAATATTTTCTTTCAAAATGTATGGATCCATTTTGGTCTTCCTACTTCTATTGTAAGTGATCGAGATTCTCGATTTGTTGGGAATGTTTGGTCAAAATTATGGGACATGATGGATACAAAGTTGAAGAAGAGTACAACATTTCATCTGCAAACAGATGGTCAAACAAAGGTGGTAAATATAACTATCATTCATCTTCTAAGAGGCTATTGCAGCGAGCATCCCAATTTGTGGGACAAACAGTTACACTAAATACAACTTGCATACAACTGGGCAAAACATTCTTCCACAAATACATCAATATTTGAGGTACGTTTTGGTTACTTGCCAAGATCAAGATTGAACTTTATCTTTGAGAAAGATGTTTCTATAGATGGACATAGTGACATAGATAAAGTAAGAAAGTTCATTGAGAAAATTCAGTTGGTACATCACACAGTGCAAGAGCAAGTTGAAAAGAGTCCAAGAAGCTACAAGGCAAGGCATGACAATCATTGGGTTGATCAAAAATTCCAAGTTGGTGATGAAGTTTGGTTGTACATAAGCAAATAAATATTGCAAGGGGAAGGTAAAAAGGTCAAACCAATCTGTTATGGTCCATTCAAAATTCTGGAAAAGATTGGTACAAATGCATTCAAGCTAGATTTGCCTCCTTATATGCAAATTTATTCTGTCATTAATGTTGAGAATTTGAGATTTTTTGAGCCTCCATTGATTGATGATCAAGGAGAGCATGTTCAGATTCCATCAATAGATGATTTCTCGCTAGAATATCTTGATGAGCTTCAGCAAGATCTCATACTTGATAGAAGAATCAGAACTTCAAGAAGAGGGAATGTTGAATACCTTAGAGTTGGACTCAAAGTTCAGAATCCCTTAAAGGAAAAATGGTTGGAGATTGAAAAATTGAGGGAGCTGTACCCTCACTTGATGAACAATTGATAGTATATTTTGGGGTCCAAAAGGCTTCTAGTGGGGAGGAATGATCTAAGGCTCAAGTTTTAAATAAAAATTGAAAGTGCTCGAAATTGATTCAAACTTGAATGAACGAATAGATTTAGTCACCAGGGTTCCGACGCAACCCGTTTCATCAAAATCCGAGTTCGTATGACCGAGTTATCGTCTGCTGTTCATTTTACAAAACATGCAAAAAATGAGAACAGGTACAGTGATGTGGCAGGTACAGTCAACATTGCAGGGAATATTCTCCAGATTGCAGCCAGTGGTGCTATGATAAGTGTCGCCTTTTGGTTTCGTCATATGGGTTTGTGTAGAGAGAAATTGTCCAATGACCTTCAATATTTCTCCTAAGTTGGAATTTGAATTTTTTTTTAAGGTTGGAGAACAACCCAACTAGAGGGCGCCACCTGTCCTCTCTGGCAGGCGATCTCCTAACCTATGAGGTCAAATAGTGGGTCAAATTGAAATTGGACTAAGGTATGGTGGAATTATTGGATGTATAATATATATATTTCCACACACACACACAAACACACATATATATAAGTTTAAACCCACCTCTCGGTGGATTTCACCAAAGATGGAGGAGCTATTCTAACTGAGTTTGTGATGTACCAAGTGTTATGCAGAATTATGGATTACGGATAAAACATTCTTCCGTAGATGTAGTGCTCATCTAGAACAATAGGTTAAAGACTTTGCAACTACTTTTCCTAATAGTAAATAGACACACAGAATAGGTCAAAGAACTTACTTGGAGTCCAAGTGCTTCCAATTCTCCTTCTGTCGCTCTTGCTGTAGATTCAAATCTAAGCTAATTCGTTAAAATATTCTCTGCAAATATGAACACTAAACAACAAAATATAGCAATAATATAGATGTCTATTCAACTTATTCAGTTAAATCAATAAAACATGAACCATATGCATCAAATAAGAATTCATAATATTAAATATATGAGCTTATACAGATACATATGTGGGAAAGTAAGCAGCAATATTTATTAATGGATTGAAGGGGAAGTTACAACCCAATGATTGATTTAGTGTCACCATCTCTAGTAGTATCCTAGCCTCATCACAATGCACATCTCTCCAGTAGCATTTCACTCAAATCAATTCTTCAATTGAAATTCCACCATCATTTCTCTACTCAAATTCTTCCTTCTCAAACACTAAGATTTGTGCTCAATTTATAGAGGAGTTGAAGTTAGTTTTACAATCAATGACTTTCCAATAATAGGAAAGACATGTTCCCAATCTTGTAGATGTCAAATGGACACATGGATTCAAAGTTTGACACATGAGAACTCTTCTAAAAGGCGCTAGCCAAGTGGAGATTCCAGAACAATGAGAATTTCGCTCCCAATGTGACTAACACAGCCTTGAATGTTTGGAAGTGCTTTGCAGAGCACCCTTGAATGGGGTCACTTGCATATGCAACACACTTAGTCCCCTTAGAGGCAGCGTTGGTGAGCTCTCATATGATATATTATAAACTTCATATCTTGGAAACCTTTGTAGATGAAAGTCATGGATGATTTGCCTTGTTCTTTGTCTTAGGGCATATAAAAATTGAAATGGTAGGGGATGATAGACCCTATTCATTGGTCCTGGAGATGATGTCCAGTTAACCAGGTCATTGGGAATGGTGCCCAAATTGACCTATAACAATTTCCCCCTAAAGCATCAAGTCAGAATAATAATAACAATATTTTGATTGAGATGCTTTACACTACAATGGGCTGGAGATGAAGCGGAGTGGTGACTTGCATCAATCTTATAATACATTACATCATGATATATCCTCTTGATCATAATTGTTGAGGGTAGGCATTCCCATGTTCAGCACATAAACAATCTAATAACATGTACATATTTCAGAATGTCGTCTACATTGGAATGTTGCCCAATATAGACATGCCTGCAGATATAGGCCCATGTTTGGATGACGATATGTATGTAAGGTCACCATACAGATGACATGTACAAAAATCCTGAAATTGCAGCCTGGATGTTTGAAACTAGATCTAGGGTCTTCTTATCTCGTTCACTTGATCATTCGGGTACAAGTCTAGCCATGCGAATATATGATTTGTAGTTGAACATGGAAAGACATCGTTTGATTACCAGCCAATGATGTGAGCTGTTAACAAATGCGAGAGAACCCCCATTTATGTCAATGGTCCTCAAGGTACTGCAGTAAATTTCGTAAGGCGTGAATAGATGATTTGATGTCGAACGCCAAACAAAATATTTCGTTCAAAAGTTCGGAAGTGAGGATCTTGCTGATGCTGTAACAAGCCTCATGGTACTGGAATATAATGTTTCTAAGTGAACTTCCTGGATAATGATTTATCATCGACAGAAAACCACCTTATTGCGAAACGGGAGTTACTGATTTCAGAGACAAAGGTATGACTTGATATAGCAATTTTCAGGGATGACGGTCATGAGAATGAAGGTTTATTAGTATTGCATAAGGATGAGTATTCACTGGATGAATTCTCTTGAACATATCGGCAACACTGAGATGATTTGGCAACATTGACCCAAAACCGAAGTAAAGGTATGATGAACCATAGGTATTAATGAACTGGCAAGAAGATTACCCAACCCAAATAGTCACGGTGATGGAGTGAAGTGTCATGTTCAAGAGCGACCTACTACTGTAAAAAGTTATGTTCACTTTCCCAAATTTTCCCTAGTCATTTGTCGACCAGTACCTCTTTATTTTTTAACAAGCTTGAGGAGGATAAAATTTGCTTGATCTATAATTCAACCCTTCGGGCGAATAAAGTATCACTATTTAATAATTTAATGAGTCTAGTGATGAATGAAACTTGATTCTTGCCATGATCGACAAGCCCATCGCTATTTTATGTTTTAATGATCTTAACGACAGTGACAACCCGATCCTTTTTCATATTAGAGAGTTTAAAAAAGAGGACGAAAGAAAACTCCATAAGTAATTTTTCGTAAAGTTGTCGCTCAGATCCAAAAAAGTGTAAAATATTATCTGAGAGAACCTCTTTAGTCATGTTTGACCAAGGTATTCCTTTTTCGTAAATAATCTATCTCAGTTCGGAAAAGGGTTAAACTTATACTGAGAATATATCAATTCATTTACTTTTACAAGCTCGAAAAGACAAGTTCTCGGTAATCTTTTCACATTATCAGAGTCTGAAAAGAGATGAAAGAAGATTCCAGAGGTTCCTTTTTCGTTGTTATCAAAGTTCAGAAAAGAGATAAAAGTGCGCTTCAAATCCTTTTTCGTTTTTAACAAAGCTCGAAAAATAAGGAGGAAAAGTATGCTTTGTGGTCAAATCATTCTTGAAATAAATCTGCATGACTAATCTGTTCATCAGTTGTAAGACCTGTTGAGAACAACAAATGGATTAAAAATACCTGTTTCATGATAAAAACATAATAAAACCATAGTCATAGCAATAAATATAATTTTCAAACAATTAAATGAATATTAAAAAGAGTTTTTACTATTCATTTTTACCATTCCATAGTTATCATTTCCATTTTGGATCTCTAAACCTGATTTAGCCCGTAAACTTCAACTATGGTTCGATCCTCATATCATTTGCCTTAGAACGGATTCCACTAATGCAGCCACAACATGTGACACTGGATGTGTCTAATCCTAGAGATCCACAGATGCAAATATGGGTAGAACTAATGGGTAGGCATGCAGGAAAATCGACCATTGTGTTCTTGACTGCATTCTTCGCCTGGTTCCGGCGACAGATTGTCACCATCGATGAGTATGCATACACAGGCATTGATTTCCAAGGAGATCTAGATTTAGCTTTACCAAAAGGTGCTCAGTGGGGTGTAATGGGTAAGAATGTTTTGACCATGTTTTTAATTTTCCTAAGGTTTATACAATTTTTTTGTATTTTTTATGTTTTCCCAAGACTAAAATAAATGTTTGATGTAATGCAGATGTTGGTCGAGTTCAACCGGTGAGGGAACCAGAGCGTGTAGCAGATGAGCCAGCAGAGAGGACTGTCAGGAGATCAGTCCTTCAGGATCTTGATATGGCTGAGACTCTGGCTGAGCTTCAGCAACACATAGAGGGGTTGACCTTCAGGATTCTGGATTGCCAGATCGAAGAGTTACCCATGGGACTGTAGCATCACACTATAGGTGTTCCTAACCATTGGATGCGGTTACTACATAAGATAGCTACATATATAGCATGTTACCATGAGCACCACTAGTTTACTTTTGACATTTTGCATATATTTTGAGGTTAGATGACCAATGTGTCTTAGGCACAAATTTTTGTAAAAACCTATAACTATCTATCTATTTGATTTCAGTGTTTTTTTTTAATGTTTATTGTGCAATCCTATTCAATGATGTGAATGTTTTCTTTACATCTGTTGCAAATGTTTGTCTAAAACTTGATTAGCTAAAAAATCAATCAATGTGTTCAAATTTTTGGAAATGTGTTGATATGGAATAAAATTAAAGTGTCTTTCCAAAAGTCGAACTCTTAGGAACAATTTATGCAGTGTTGGATTTCTAACATTATAAACACTAGTAAGTTGTAATGCCACAAGTTGTGAGTCTAACCTTATGATAATGCGGTTAATAACAAATGAAATGGCATCAGAGAGAAGTTCGATCAACGCGCTATACTCAGCGATATTTTTTGTCGATATACCGATACAAATCCCTTGAAAACTCACTAACTTGTCGTTCGGAGCGAAAATGGCCCACACTGCAGAGGAAAGATTTTGCGTACTACGACTAGCACCATCATCATACCCAACAAATGGTTCCGAAGATTCCAACATCCACGATGAAATGTAAAGTGGATTAATAACATCAAGAAAAATCTAAAAACAAACTAAGATAGTGAATGCAAATCAACAACATATATATACAATACAATACAAAAAATTACTACGCTCATTATTAAGCATAGTAACGTTTCAAATACAACCCATTTCTGGGCTGCGCCAATGGAATTCCATCGTAATCAACTAACTCATAGGCACCCTTAGCAAGAACTATTTTGAAAATATAGGGGCCATGCCATATTGGCTCAAATTTTCCTGTGCCTATTACATCAGCTTCTTGATCATAAAATAGGACCAAGTCGCCCTCTGAGAAAATGCGAGGATGGACATTTTTGTTGTATTATACCTTTATACGTCTCTTATGTGCTTTGTTGGACAATTGAGCTTCACAACGTGTTTCATCAAGATGGATGGGATTAAAAAGACGCGCTTCTTCTTCTGAGGTGTCAGGTAACAAGTCGATTGCGAGTTTTAACGATGATATTTCACATTGGATTGGAAAAATATCTTCCAGACCATACACCAATTGAAAGGGAGTAAATCCGGTTTCATTTCTCACCGAGTTTCGGTATGCCCACAAGGCTGAGTACAGGATCAAATGCCAGTTTCTTTTACAAACTCCTATCATTCGTTGAAGCATATGTTTATGAATCTTGTTGATAGCCTCAACTTTTCCATTTGATTGTGGATAATAAGGAGTAGAATTATCATGTGACAATCCTAACTTGGTAGTTAATTCAGTCATCATGTGGTTGCGAAAATGCTTCCCATGATATTTAACTATAGCTTGTGGGACCCCAAAATGTGCAATAATATGATTAAAGAAAAAAAAATGCAACTATCTGTCCTGTGTTGTTGAATGTAGGCATCACTTTGGCCCATTTGGTAAAGTAGTCGACTGCGACAATAATATAACCATGCCCCTCGGCTGAACGAGGGTTATAGGTCATGAAGTCAACACCCCATTTCGAAAATGGTCCCATAGAGACAACATGATGCATTGGCAATGGTGGTTTGTGGATTTTATGATAAAAAATTTGGCACACATGACAACTTCTGACTGCGAGGATGCAGTCGCAAAAAATGGTAGGCCAACAGTAACCAGCGCGGAGTATCTTCTGCATGGTAGCGTATCTAGATAAATTTCCACCACAAGCCCCAGCATGAAAATCATTTAAAACCTTTTTGGCCTCCTCATGAGTGAGGCACCTCCTTAAAATGGTATCAATACCATGAAGATAAAGTGTAACACTGACGATATTTGGCTTGGTATCGAATACGTTGCTATTCAGAGCGAGAGGTATCAGGTCGAAAAGTTTGAGTTTGGAGATAAATTATGAAATCTCCATACCAAGGATCAGATGATCCAATCAGAAACAGAGACTCATCAGAAATTTATGGTTCCGACATAGTTGCAGTATTATAAGAGGGAAGGTCACAAAGAGGCTCAGCCAAAACTAAATACTTCTTTGACTTGGATTTGATGAATTCCAAATCAAATTCTTGCAAAATGACAATCCATTTTGAATATTTCCCCCCCAGCAATTGACATGATAAGATATAAGTCATGGGGTTGCAATCCAAAACAACAATGGTCTTTCAGAGCAGGATATAGTGGTGAAATATTTGGACCGCTGCCAAGGCAAGCTTTTCTACGTATGAATACTTAACTTCCGTATCATTGAGATTTTGACTCAAATAATATATTGGATGTTCAATTCCATTTTCTACTTGGACCAAAACCATAGCAATAGTCGTTTCAGCCGCGACGATATATAGGAAATAATCATTTTGATAATTAGGGGGATACATTAATGACGCTCAGACAAGAGTATCCTTTACAACATCAAAAGAGGCTTATAGAACTTGGTCCCAATGGAAAGAAACCCACTTTTTCAAGAGTTGAGTAAATCCTTTAGCCATTTCGGCGTAGTTTGGAATGAACCTTCTTAGGAAGTTAGCCTTTCCTTGAAGTTTCTGTATCTGAAGTAAATTTGATGGTGCAAGAAAATCAAGAATGGCCTGAACCTTCAATGGGTCTATTCAAATTCCTTCTTTTGAGACTGCGAATCCAAGAAAATGACCAAAACCAACACAAAACACACATTTATGTGGATTGAGGCATATTTTATAGTGTATGTAGCGTAAAAAGATGGCTCTCAAATGCATCAGGTGATCATTCTAATTTCGTGAATGCGTTGGTAAATCTTCTAGATAAGGTTGAACAATGTGCTTGATGTCATTGAAAGCATAATCCATTTCTCTCTGAAAAGTTGCCCCAACGTTCTTTAAACAAAACGGTAGTTTCCTATAGGCGAATGTGCCCCAAGGATAGATGAATGTTGTCTTATGTTGATCCTCTGGGTGGATATTTATTTGATTGTGGTTGGAAAATCCATCCATGAACGAAAATATTTCACATCCAGCACAATCGTCAATAATTTGGTTAATAAAGGGAGTAGGATAGTTGTATTTTGGACAAGCAATGTTGACATCCCAATAATCGATGCACACTCTAATGGTTCCTTGTTTTTTCATGACAGGAATGATATTGGAAACCCAATCAGTTAGTGGAATAGGGTAAATGAAAACAACACGCAAAAGTATTTCAACTTCTTCTTTGATGGCAACGACTTTTTGGATGAATAGGACGAAGCCGTTGACGCACCAGTTTGACATCAGGATACATTTTAATAGTGTGTTCAACAATACTAGTATCTATGCCTGGAATTTCCTTGTAAGACCAAGAAAATACATCACGAAATTCATGAAATAGAGAACGATATAATTCGAGTTATGATGGAGAACAAGATACACTGACATGAATATTTTATACAATGACAGGTTTGGTCGAAATATCGATAGAAATGGTTTCTTCAATATTTGATAGATTTCACTCGGAATCGATTGCATTAATAGGTAAAAAATTCGAAAAGAAATTTTTGATTGATGGGTGATATAGTTCACTAAGATGATTTTCTTCATAATCAGGAAGATGGGAACGATGATGATAATCTTCCCATGGTTCTCCTTCTGACATCATGGCTTCCAAAATATTCTCATTTGTCAATAAAATTGAGGAAAATGGATTAGATGGAGTACCAAATTATAAGGAACGATCAACCCCAACAATCAGCGACGCTGATTTCAGATTCGCCACCCAAGCCAGACAGATTGATTGCTATGCCAGCTCAATAGGGCCGGGCGACATAAACTCATCCAACGTAACAATTTTAGAATCGTCCGTACTCTCCCTTAAGCCAGATGGAGTGGAAGAGATCATGTAATAGGTCTCTATATTTGCAATTTCTGCCGATGTCGCTGTCTGCTCAACTTAGTGTTCCTAAATTGATGTCATAAATTGTCAACAAGGGCTAGTAAAATGTTGAAGTGAAGTGCACTGTATGTGCCTAGGTATCTTCTTCCTACTTCATTGTGTTTAGTGTTTTTCTAGTGTTTTTGGTTTTGTGTTTTTGTGTTAAGAGGAAAAAGACTAAATTGTCAGCAAAGAGAAATTTTTGGTCACACTAAAACAGAGAAAAATCTACTCTAAACTATGTATGGCACCGAAGAATAGAAAATGCTAATTCACCAATTGCAAGGCTTGACAAGGAAAGTAACTCATAACATTAACTCAGTCCAATTCATTTCATTAGAGATATGTTGGAACAACTTGAGAAAAGGATAAGTTTGATGTAATGAGGTTTTTTTAAGTAAACAAAAACTTACAATATCACAGAGAAAATCTCATCCATAGTTAGAAATTTATTGGAACACATTGGGAAAATATTATCTGCAACATAGTAAGAAACTCTATGCTAATTTAACTTATGACACTAAAATCAACCCATTCTGCAACTCAAGATGTTACTATTAAGCCTCATTCAAGGGTTAGAGATCTCTTGGAATAGTTTTGGAAAAAAGGCTGTTTGTAAAATTATGAGAAATTGCAAAATAGTCAAGACCTCAAAATTATATTACTAATTCTTGTTCATATGATAATGATGTGTTAGCAGAGATTAAGAACAAGAGCAGTCTGTAAATAATGAAGGCCGTTAAGTCTAATTTAACAGGACTAGAATGCAATTAATAAAACTCTAAATGCAATGATCATAACTAAACTAATACGCAATTAGCCTTCGAAATACTACAACTGAACTAAGATTCAATTAACCTCTGAAATACTACAGCTCTATCTCATTCAGTGTTAGTGATATTTGGGAACAATTCATAAGAACAAGATTGACTACACTATTCGATGTGAGTGAACATAAACATGAAGTTCAGGAAATTGCCTAAATTAAGAATGAAACAGAGCTAAAGTCACTTATCTAAACAATATGCACAGAGCCTTTCGGACAGTAGGGGCACTCTACCATCAGATTGGCACATGAATCTCCTCAAGATTGCTTCAGATCATGTATTAAAGTTGTACTTCTTTCATTAAAGGAAAATGCTTCCAAAAATAGAGTATTACAGTCTTGGACAACTTAACAACAAAACATCAACTAGCTAACTGTCTCTCGGTTCCCCAAGTTATTTTTATAAACAAAATACATAACTGTCATTGAGAAGAAATAGGAATAGGTGTCTTTTTCAATCAAAATCGAATTAGAACTCCTGTTGAGGCCTCGTACTTTGCTGAAGACATCTGCAGAGTCCTTGTCCTGGTAGAAGTCTACTTCTTAGTTTTGGTTTCCTCCACGTGCATAACCACTTGCAGATTTTTGCTCAGACTTCATAGAGGGCAAGGAATGATGTAGGTGAGTTCTGGAATTCAACCATATGCATTTTTCCTTTAGGTGACACCTGTAACCTGTGTGAACATAAGGATAGCTGCGGAATATGCGACTAGCTACAGAATCGCTGCATTTTGTAGCTAAGTCTAGTCAAAAATCACTACAACAACAAGACCACAAAAGTTTAGTAAGTCAGTTATTGTATGCATTCTTAAAGTGGATTTAATCAATCCTATTGATATTTTAAGCCTATAATTGTTAAAGGACAAAGGAAATGAAGTGAAATTTGGTGAAAGAAAAGGACATCTTTGGGGCTCAACATACCCCCACTGCAAAGCTTTTGCATGTCCTCATGCAATTAATCCATGTATTCTGAAACTTCTGCTAGGACATCTAACTTCCTTTTTCTGCTTTGCTTGATGTTCAGTGGCATCCTAGGCTTCCTTATGACCAATTTGAACCTCAGGTTTGTAAGTGCCCTGCTCAACTTTTTATTTTTCTTCTTCAGCTTCTCACTAGCCTTGTACAATTTTTCCATTTGCAGAGAGAGAGTTGTGTTCATGTTACTCTTCAGCTTGACTTGTTCCCTTAAGATTTCATTTTCATTTTTTATGTGCCTATTAAGTACTTCCAGTTCATATTTATCCCTTTTCAGCACTTCAATGGAAGACTCTTGTGGGCTAGGAGTTCTTCCTCTGTTTTCTGAGGCTCTCTTTTCCAATGACTCAACATAATTATAGATTTGTTGTTGTGCTGGGTCTACCTCCGGAGTTCCTCTATAAAGATCCTCTTCGTACTGGGACTCAGGAGATCTATCAGTTGGTGTCTCTTCATCCTCAATATCTATGATTCCCATTTGTTTAACCCCTGTTTTCTTTAATATGCCTCTAAGCCTATGGCTTCGTCTTAGTTTAGATGGTCCCTCACCTCTCTCCTTGGCATACTTTCTTATTATCTTCTCCTTTTTAAGTTGTTTCTTAATTTCAGCCAATTTTTCAGAGATAATCTCCTCACTGTCTTCTTGTATGGATTTACCAGTTTTAATTTCAACAGATTTGGAAATTTTTCCTCTCCTGCTTCTTCTTGCAAGTTTGCCTTCAGATGGAGTTTCTTTAGGTTCCTCAAAGTGATTCCTCAAGAGGAACTCATCCCAATTGTCTCCCACCTTTCTCAAATGATGCTCAATTAGGATTTTAACTAGGCCATGGTGATACAGGGTGGTTTCTAGGAATTGAACCTTTTTTTTTACATTATAAGCCATCCTCTTTAGGCTATGGAGTAATAAAAAGGGTAAATTGATTTCTTCATCTAGGAAATGCATCATAAGTCGGATATGATAAACATATAGGGTACCAAACCTTCCCTCACAAGTTATAAACTTTTGCAAAATGAGCAACATATTTCACCATTTATTCTTCACTGCTGAGCTAGGAATGCCCTTCTTAAAAACTAAAATATCCATACCTGGTGTTTTGAGAATATGCCTCCATGCCTCATTGTGAAATTCCTTGTTTTTGAACCATCGTTCACCTTGCCTTGGTAATTCTGCTGCTTCTGCAATGAAGGATTCTGTAATAGTGAACTTGACATCACCTATTTCAACTTCTGACCCGTTGAAGGATTGGGAAAATGTCTTGGTAACCTCTTTATGGAATCCATTGAAATTTTCCAAAAACTGTAGCCACCCCACCTGCTGTAACATTTCTCTAATTTGTGGGTAACCCTCTAGGTATTTTGTTTCGACTGGTTTGGATCTTACAATGAGTCCCATGGTTCCTTTTCTCAATCTTCAATTTACTGCTCCGTAACTGCTCCCCTATTCATGGTAAAAATGGCTGTAGAAGGTTTTTTTCACCCCAAATATGACCTCTCTGTTTATGCAGCAGGAATTGGCTACGGAAAAATGACATGAAGTGGTTATGGGATGAGTGAAATACGGTGAGGGTGATTCACATGAATTAATGAGTTTGAGTGCTGTTATGGAGGAAAAGACCGCGGAAAAATCTCGTGAGAATTTCGAAATCATCACTGAATACTTTGGGTTAGTGACGTGACCTAATAGGTCACTTCAAGTAATAACCATTAATTTTTAATAAATGATGATTTGGTATGGCAGAATGGAAGGGATTTTGTCCAAGGATTTTATGATAGGCTTGATAGACTTGATCAATACAAATAATCAAAGTAGCTTTATGAAACATACATATAACTTAACCATACTATAACTTTCATAATCTGTTATCATAATAATTTCACAAGTTACCTTAGCCCTTCTTTTAATTTTTGTGGTTTTTAATATGCTTTGTCTTCCTCTGAAAATCATTAATCTTTCAGTCTTCATAATCCCTTTAATTTTGCTTGTTGACATAGGTGTGCAGGATCAATTTGCTACTGAATAAGTGGTTGCTGGATAGTTTCCTACAGGATATCTGGCTGTAGAATCTCTGGCTAGCTGCAGAATGTCTGGCTGCAGAATACCTGTAGAATCTTTGAAACATGGAATGAAATGATTTGAAACATGGATGGAATGTAGTACAAAATGAAATAAAATGGATCATGAAATATGGTGGAATGAAGCATGAGTGAAGTGAAATATAATGGAATGAAATGGATCATAAATGTAAATTGGAATGAAGTATGAAAAGTGGCCTGCAACTTATGATTTGTAATACTCAATTGTAGAAAGAGATCAGATTTAAAAATCTGAAATGAAAATGAGGTGGACCATGGAATGGAGTGAATGAAGTATGGATGAATGGAGTGAATGAAATATGAATGAAGTGAGACATGATGGAGTGAAATGGATCATAAGTGGAATATGATATATAAAATGGGTCTGCACTTATGATTTTGTGATAGCTGCTTGGAGGAAAAAAACAAATTTGAAAAGCTAGAGTGTCAGAAGGATTTTGATTTTCACTTTATATTTTCTGTATAAACATTCTAATCAGTGATTAGTTTTCATGTTTATACTTTATATATATATATATATATATATATATATATATTCATGCATTTGAATTCAGAAAATTCAATTAAGTTGATGAAGAAGAAGAATTCTTCTTCATTAACTTCACATCACTGTTTTCCTGGAATCTCTTGACAAATTCTTCTCTTGAAAGTGGCTTATGATACAACTTCAATCTATGACCATTTACAAGAAAAGTGACCTTCTCTTCATCTATTGTCCTGATTTTTATTGCTCCATTGTCAAAAATTTTCATAATTTCATATGGCCCAAGCCAATGTGTTTGGAATTTACCTTGAAAATCTTTGAACTTTGAATCAAACAAGAGGGCTCAGTCAACTTCTTTGAATTTCTTTTACTTAATGTACTTATCATGCCATCTAATCCTTTGATACTAGACTATATTTGTTTTCTGGACTGCATCCTGTCTGATCTCATCCAATTCATTAATCTGCTCCAACCTATGCTTTTGTGCTTCTGTTAGATCAAGTCCTAGCTGGACTGCCATTTTAAAAGTTTGAATCTGAAACTCTATGGGAAACAAGACTTGTTTTCCATAAACAAGTTCATAAGGAGTATGACCTGTTGTGATTCTCCATGTAGTTCTATAGGCCCACAAGGCTTCAGGAAGCCTGTCTGCCCAATCTCTTCTATGTAAATGAATAGTCTTTGTTAGGATCCCTTTAATGACCTTATTAGTAGATTCCACTTGACCATTTTCTTGTGGATGATAGGGAGTAGATTTTCTGTGTCTCATTTTGTACCTCTCCATCATTTTTTCCACTAGCTTGATGTGAATTGAGCTCCTTGATCTATAAAAATTTCTCTTGGGACACCAAAACGAGTAAAAATATCCTCAAAAAGAAAATTAACTACAGATGCTTCAGTAGCAGAAATTAATGGCTTGGCCTCTACCCATTTGGTAACATAATCAGCGCAAACTAATATATATTTCTTTTGTCTTGATGGAGGACTGATAGGTCCTACAAAATCTAAAGCCCATTTCTCAAAAGGTTCAATATGTACCTGAGGCTGCAATGGCATCTCACCTGAAGGAGAAGGTTTCCCTACCCTTTGGCAGCTGTCACACCTTTTGACATACTCTTTAACATATTTAAAAAGGGATGGCCAATAGTATCATAAATGAAGGACCTTATAAGTTGTACTTTTATCAGTAAAGTGTCCGCCACAAGGTTCATCATGACATGCATTGAGGATCTCAGGCATCTCATCTTCTCGAACACATCTACTAATGATAAAATCTGGACCTGTTTTGTATAACTCATTATCAACCCATGAATATTTTGAACTATCATAAATGATCTTTCTTTTGTCTCTTTCATTCATTATTGAAGGAAATTTCCCTGGAACTAAATAATTAGCAATGTCAGCAAACCAAGGAGTTTGAGTAGAAATTGCAAAAAGATATTCATCAGGGAATTGATCTTCAACTGGAGTATTATATTTGATGTTTTGGAGTCTAGATAGGAAATCAGCTACTGTATTTTTTTTCCCAGGCCTATCTAGAATGGTAATGTTGAATTCCTATAAAAGAAATAACCATATTATAACTCTGCCATTAGTAATTGATTTGTTCATTAGATATTTAATTGTAGAGTGATCTGTGTGAACAAAATTTTCATAGCCTGTTATATAGTGTCTGAATTTATTTATGGCATGAACAACAGCTAAGAACTCTTTTTTAGTTACAGTATAATTTAACTCTGAAGGAGTCAATTTTTTACTTGTATAGTAGATGGCATAAGGAATCGGGTCTTTTTGTCCCAATACTGATCTCAAAGCTGTATCCGAGGCATCTGTTGAAATATAAGGGGTAATTTCCAGTTAGGTCCCCTTAAAATAGGTGCTTCAAAGATTTTTGTTTTCAAGGTCTCAAAGGCTAACTGGAAATCAGTATTCCACTTGAATTCACAGTGCTTGGTAAGTAATTTGAAAAGTGGAGATGCTATCTTGGTGAAGTTTTCTATAAACCTTCGATAATATCATGTAAATCCTAGAAAATTCCTAACATCTTTTTGACAGCTTGGAATAGATAAGTTAGATATGACTTCAACTTTTGACTCATAAAATCTAATCCCATCCCCTGAAATGTAATGCCCCAAAACAATTCCTTCAGTAAACATCATAAAACACTTCTCATGACTTAGTGAAATATTTTCTTCTTTACATCTCTTTAAAAAAATTTCCAAGTTTACTAAGGCTTCTTCAAATGTATTTCCATAGACTGTGAAATCATCCATATATACCTCTACACAATCATGTATTAGATTTGAAAATATTCCTAGTACTGCCCTTTGAAATGTTGCACGTGCATTGCATATTCCAAATGGCAATACTCGGTAAGCATAGGTACCTCAAGGACGGGTAAATGTGGTTTTATCTTGATATTCAAGTGCTACTTGAATTTGGTTATAACAACTAAACCCATCTAAAAATGAGAAGTAGTTTTTGCCAGCTAATTTATCTAACACCTGATCTATGAAGGGTAGGGGAAAATGATCTTTAAGAGTAGTTTTGTTTAATTCCCAGTAGTCAATACACACCCTCCATTTACCATTTTTCTTTGGCACAATTACCAAAGGAGAAATCCACTGACTATCTGAAATAGGAAAAGTTGACATTTAACAATTTCTGCAATTCTTCTTTAACAATCTCCCTAAGATTTGGATTCATCCATCTCTGAGGTTGTCTGATTAGTTTACAATTTTCCTCTATGCAGATGTGATAAGTGCAAGTCTTAGGGCTTATCCCTTTCATATCAGTGTACTCCCATGCATATGCAGAAGAATGTCTTTGTAATATCTTGACTAGCTTTTCTTGTTGAGATTTCTCTAGGTTCTTGTTTATGTTTAAAGTTTTACCTGGAAATATCTCAATTGTAGAGCTACCAAATTTATCCATGGAATAAAGAGAAATCTGACTTGATGATAAAAACTCAATGTTGGATTCTTCTTGAAATTTTTCATGTTTGTATTCCGAAGAGGATTCAAAATTTTCTTATAAGGTATTCAGAATCTGGCTATCTTCACTAATTTCTGAAATTGTGAAGAGAGGTTGTAGGTCTTCTTCATCCTCAATCCATTGAGTATCATCTAATTCTGTAATTTTTTTTGCTGGAGGATAAAAAGTAAATTTCTTGGTTGAACTACCATCAGAGATGTACATATCACCAGATCTACAGCTAATGAAAGCATCAGCTGTAGCTAACCAAGGTCTTCCTAATATAATAGGATTTCCTCCTAGATTATTCTTAGGAGTTAGGATCATAAAATCCACAGGATACTCCCAAGAATATAGGGACACTGGAATGTCTTCTATTACCCCATCAGGTTTGATCACAGATCTGTCTGCTAATTGTAATAATGTGGGTGTAAAAAGAATATTAGGAAGTTTAAGTTTATCCATGATTTTTCTACTCATGATATTGATTGCTGCTCCTAAATCAATAAGTGTGTTTTGGATCTCAGTTCCATTGATGTGTATTTTAAAAACTGGATTTCCTGGGTATAGATACTTTGGAATGGAAATATTACCCATCATGATATCTGCTATTTTTCCTGCCAGTTGAATTTTCTTTGTCTCTTTGATTCTTTTTCCTATTTTTTTCATGCTCAACTCCTTTATTGTTTTTGCTAGAATTGGAATTTCCTTGATAGCTTGTAATAATGGGATCTTAATACAAACATTTCTCAGCTCATCTAGGAAATCATAATTAGGCACCATAATTTGTTTTTCTACACCCCTATCAATTTGTAATCTTTCTGGAAAGGGAGGTGTAGAGGTGGATGTTGATGGCTGCTCTAATATAGGAGTTGAAATTATTGGTTATTTTTGTTTTGATTTTTCAATGTTTGGGGCTTGAAAGGATGTGTTCTCTTCAAGAATTTTATTTACCCTTATAGAATCTTCCTCAGAATTGTTTTGCTCTTGTATGATTACAGAAGCTTTCCTCTTTTCAAGTATTTTTCCAGACCTAAGTTGAACATCATTAAGGTCTAAAGGAGTAATCAAATAGGTTGGAAACTGTTGGCCTTCTATCATGTATGTGTTCTGAGGATTTTTATTGTTGGGGTTTGGTATGGGTTGGGTAGGTAACTGATTTGTTTTCTAAGGAAATGGTAATGGAAGTGGTGGATTTTGATGTTGTGGATTTTGAATATTTTGTGGAGGATTTTGTTGAAGATTTTGTTGAGGAGGGAAATTTGGATATGGTGGATAGGATGGTCGATATTGATAGTACTGAGAGTATCTTCCATAGGGATTTTGTGCTCCTTGTGCCCAAGTTTGAGATTGATTTTGAAATTGGGGCCAAGGTCGCTGCCAAGAATTCCAATTTGATGGGGGTTGATTATACAACTAATCATGGAATCCTTGTGTTTGAGGTCCTTGCCAAGGCCTTCTAGAGACAAAATTGAGAGATTCTGTGGAATTTGTAGGGGTTTCTTCTTGAAAGATAGCTTTAAGACCAGGAAGTGAAGGAAAAATCTTGGTCTCATGTTTTTCTGAACAAATTACATAAGTCTCTACTACTTTTGCATCCAAAGGGCACTCTCTCAAGGCATGCTTCTTTATACATTTGGGACAAAAGATTGCTAAGACATCAGATTCAGCTTTTTGCTTGTTTTGTAGCTTGAGGGTGTCTATTTTCTCACTAAGACTCCCTAAAATGTCAGATTTGAATTCATCAAGCATATGTCCTATTTCTACCCTACTTACTGTCCCAGAAGTAGACTTACTTGCCCTTGCAAGAGTAGGGTCTCTTGGTCCTTTTACAGTTTTATATTTCCCTCTTGAAAGGTTGATACATAATTCAGCTATTTCAGGTAATGTGAGCTGAGATATATCCCCTTTTCCCATCATATTAAGGATATCTAACCATTCATCCCTAATTGTCTTCAACAAGAGAGCTTTCAAATTATCTTGGTCTAAGTTTTCCAATTTTCCCTCTTGATGTTATAGTTAAACCTCTCCAACAAATCTTCCAGATTTTCATCCTCTTTTTGTAGCATTTTAAACACTTCCTCCTTATGGTTGGCTGGCATACATTAATCCAAATACCTCTCTAGAAATTCCTGTTTCATGTCTTCACATGTCCTAATAGAATTGTTGATCAAACTCATAAACCATTTTAATGCTGCTCCTTTCAATGTTGAAGGGAATAGTTTAAGTTTTTGGGCATCTTGTAAGTAATCATAGGTTCTACATAAGACTTCAAATTCAAATAGGAAGGTTTCAGGATATTCACTTTTGATTCCATAAAAGTTTGGAAGGATAGAGGGTGAAATGTTTTTCATAGTTGCATTGGTTTCTTCATCTACTATAGGAAAGCCAAAAG
Organism: Pinus albicaulis; assembly: GCA_034641835.2. Classification (NCBI taxonomy): domain Eukaryota; kingdom Viridiplantae; phylum Streptophyta; class Pinopsida; order Pinales; family Pinaceae; genus Pinus; species Pinus albicaulis. The sequence continues at coordinate 262,932,256 of CM076583.1, forward strand.
AGCTTCCCATTTCCCTCCTGCCTCTTCCTCTGCCTCCTTCTTCTTCTACACCTCTACCTCTACCCCCTCCAAATAGTGTATGTTCTGCATTAAATACTCCTCCTCCCCCTTCTTCTGCCATGGTTGATTCTCCTGTGGAAGTGGAAAAGTTTATGTCTCTAGCAGGGATTCTTGACTCTTCTTCTAGGATAGATTCAATGGATGAAGTGGAAGGTCTCTCTGATGGAATATCTGATCTTAAGCCTTCTAGAAGTCTGTGATCAGTATAGGATGGGATGTGGGTTTGAGTTGGAGGTGTGTTGCCTCTTGGTCTTGGTGGAACAAGTGGTGTTATAGGAATCAAGCTTCTGCTTCTTATGAATCTACCCCTTGAGTCTCTTTCTCTATGCATATCATTGCTTTTGGGAGGTAGGAAACAAGGCTACCTAGTTACACTTTCCCGGCAATGGAGCCAAAATGTCTGCTCAACTTAGTGTTCCTAAATTGATGTCATAAATTGTCAACCAGGGCTAGTAAACTGTTGAAGTGAAGTGCACTGTATGTGCCTAGGTATCTTCTTCCTACTTCGTTGTGTTTAGTGTTTTTGGTTTTGTGTTTTTTTTTTGTGTTAAGAGGAAAAAAAATAAATTGTTGGCAAAGAGAAATTATTGGTCACACTAAAACAGAGCAAAATCTACTCTAAACTATATATGGCACCTAAGAACAGAAAATTATAATTCACCAATTGCAAGGCTTGACAAGGAAAGTAACTCATAACATTAACTCAGTCCAATTCATTTCATTAGAGATATGTTGGAACAACTTGAGAAAAGGATAAGTTTGATGCAATGAGGTTCTTTTAAGTAAAAAACAACTTACAATATCACAGAGAAAATCTCATCCATAGTTAGAAATTTATTGGAACACATTGGGAAAATATTATCTGCAACATAGTAAGGAACTCTATGCTAACTTAACTTATGACACTAAAATCAACCCATTCTACAACTCAAGATGTTACTATTAAGCCTCATTCAAGGGTTAGAGATCTCTTGGAATAGCTTTGGAAAAAAGGTTGTTTGTAAAATTATGAAAAATTGCAAAACAGTCAAGACCTCAAAATGATATTACTAATTCTTGTTCATATGATAATGATGTGTTAGCAAAGATTAAGAACAAAAGCAGTTTGTAAATAATGAAGGCCGTTAAGTCTAATTTAATAGGACTAGAATGCAATTAATAAAACTCGAAATGCAATGATCATAACTGAACTAATACGCAATTAGCCTTCGAAATACTACAACTGAACTAAGATTCAATTAACCTATGAAATACTATAGCTCTATCTCATTCATTGTTAGTGATATTTTGGAACAATTCATAAGAACAAGATTGACTACACTATTCGATGTGAGTGAACATAAACATGAAGTTTAGGAAATTGCCTAAATTAAGAATGAAACAGAGCTAAAGTCACTTATCTAAACAATATGCATAGAGCCTTTCAGACAGTAGGGGCCCTCTACCATCAGATTGGCACACGAATCTCCTCAAGATTACTTCAGGTCATGTATTAAAGTTGTACTTCTTTCATTAAAGGAAAACGCTTCCAAAAATAGAGTATTACAGTCTTGGACAACTTAACAACAAAACATCAACTAGCTAACTGTCTCTCGGTTCCCCAAGTTATTTTTATAAACAAAATACATAACTGTCATTGAGAAGAAATAGGGATAGGTGTCTTTTTCAATAAAAATCAAATTAGAACTCCTGTTGAGGCCTCGTACTTTGCTGAAGACATCTGCAGTGTCCTTGTCCTGGTAGAAGTCTACTTCTTAGTTTTGGTTTCCTCCACGTGCATAACCACTTGTAGATTTTTGCTAAGACTTCGTAGAGGGCAATGAATGATGTAGGTGAGTTCTGGAATTCAACCATATGTGTTTTTCCTTTAAGTGACACTTGTAACCTGTGTGAACATAAATATAGTTGCGGAATATGCGACTAGCTACGGAATGGCTGCATTCTATAGCTAAGTCTAGTAAAAAATCACTACAACAACAAGACCACAAAAGTTTAGTAAGTCAGTTATTGTATGCATTCTTAAAGTGACTTTAATCATTCTTATTGATATTTTAAGCCTATAATTGATAAAGGACAAAGGAAATGAAGTGAAATTTGGTGAAAGAAAGGACATCTTTGGGGCTCAATAGTCGTGGGCGGTGGTAATGCAAAGGTTCCCATGAGAGTGGAATCCTTTAAGAGTCCTACACCAATGTTCTAAAGTTCTAGTTGGGGTGCGTGAAAGAACAAACACTTCCAGTTACCTCCAAAGCGGAGGCAAATAAGGATAGCTAATTAATGACTGTGATAATACCTTTATATGGAAAGGCAATCATTCTAAAATATGTAGAAACAATTGCAGTCATTGCATATACCCATGGCCTTCCAAGTAGAATAATATAGTCAAGGGGTCCATCAACAACCTCGACATCAACATTCACTGTTTTTCCCCCTATTTCAATATGCAAGTTATTAATAATACCACAAGGCTTATATGTACGTCCATCAAAAGCCTTCAACATCGTTGATGATTGTGATAAGCACAACGAACCAAGTGAATTCCAACAATTTAGAGACATAATGCATGTAGATGCTTCCTCATCAATAATAGTATGATGAAAAAGGTGATTGAGAACATTTACTTATATGGAGAATTCCATTTCTACTGGTAGTTGCGACACATAGCCCGTATGATTAAAGACGAAAAGATTAGAATCAGTCGGATCAATTCCACTAATAGCCGACAATAAAGCTTGTTTTGGGAGGAATGATTTTGTAATACCTCAAGTGCAGACATAGTTGAAGGGGATTGAGCAAAATCTTCAACTATATTATAATTTTGAGCAGCTCTTGCTCAAGGATTATATGTCGATTTATGAATTACTCCCTTTGGTGGCTTGATTGTCAATTTAGGAATAGCAGCAAGTGGTACTGATTCCGTAGACGGATTCGTAGTCGAGGTAGTAGGTTTATCAGTGGCCTGACCACGATAATATTTATTACGCGTTGACACCAAAATATCTGTTGAAGGTTTTGTGACGGATAACATAAGTACTTGGGAACTAGAAGCTGGATCCGTAGCAACCAAATTTGTGTCTGGATTCGGAAACAGATCTATCAACACAGCTAACACATTGGAAGTCTTAATGATTTTTGAGACTTCAGCGTGGTGAGGACAATCCTGAAAAAAATGTTCCTTATTACAGATTATGCATGGATAACGAGGTTTCCTAGGTCCAGACGATTGATCATATGATCTTTCCTGTGGGTTAGAAGTTTGCTTTTTCTTAGATTTCCCCTTTTTCTTACTTCTGGGTTGCTTTTCAATTTTTCCTTTATCAAACGACATGAAATTAATTTTGGAAGAAGGTGCAGGATTAGATGTAGTAGTATGATGTGTGCTTGCAGTGCCAATCAAGCCGTCTCCGGCATGAGAGTCCTTTAATTAAGGAGGAACAGTAAATTAGATCTCGGCGCATTAGGAATTTTTCATAGAGTGTACCAAACTAAGTATAAGTCAAGTCTAAATATTGGGCACGAGTGATAAATTTCTCTTCTGTGACGGTGCCACCCATAGCCACATCCTCAGTTATAGATGGTAACAGGGACTTAATGAACCACTCAGCAAGGAGCTAATCTGGAACAAATATATTAACCATTCTACGACAACAACACCACTCATGAATATGATCAGAAATGTGAGTAGCATTAGTCTGTTTGAAATTGGTCAAGATTTCCATTCCAGTTTCATATCAGATGGGTAACTGGAAGTGAGTAAAAAATATAGTAGCTAGGGTAGTGAAATGATCAAAAGAAGCTCTAGGTAACTCAATATACCATTTTGTAGCCGGACCCGTGAGCGTACGCTGGAAAAGACGTAGTCGAACATAATCATCATTCATGGAGTTTGATGAACACCATAAATGATAAGTCATGAAATGAGTCGACGGGTCTTCCCCAGGGTTCCCATTGAACTTAGGAATATCCGAGGGTAATTTGTGAGGTATCACCAGCCACCAAGGAGCGTAGTTGATTAGATCATTGGTTAGCCGATTTAAATCTGGTAACTCTAAAGTTGCAACAAAGGGCAACTGTCTATTAAGGTTAGGTTGAGCATAGCCAGGGTAAGATGGAATTGCTTGAGCAACAGGCCTTTGAGCACCAACATAAGGAATCAACTGCTGGTAACCCAGATAGGGGTTGTTTGAAAAGAAAATGCTTGAGGATTCTGTTGACCAAAACCTGGATATGATACTTGTTGAAATGAAGTTTGAGGTATCTGTGCCTGAGGCTGTCAAGGGGTTTTTCCACCAATGCTATAACCCAAATTAGAATAATTTGGATTCGGTTGATAAGTATAACTAGGTTGTGGCTGTGACATCCCATAAAATGGTAAACCGACTTGTGAATAAATGATTCCAAATATAGGTTGTTGTAAATTAACCAAAGGATTTGGATTCTGTGGACCCAATATTTGAGGGTATTGAGTTGAAGGACCCACTTGATAAGGTTGTTGTACAACATTTTGGTTCTGTAATAGGGGTAATGATGTATTAACAAGTGGAAATGATGTGGGTGTAACAGGTTGAACTGGTTGATATGAGTGTACAACCGTTTGTGGTTGGATAGGAAAAGTGGGCTGCCATTGACAAACATTCATTTTGACATTAGGTTGACCAAAAAGTGATGGAGTACTATCATAGTGGGTGACCAAAGGTTTCCCCCCAGCATGAGGAGGATAAAAAGACAAAAAATATTTCTCTCCAAATGCTGGGAGTCCAGTTGATATGGTACTTGAAGGAATAGACGCAGAAGGACTGGCTTGATATTTCCCTGATGATGTGTATAAAGAATAAAGTCGTTCAATACTCACTATAGGTTTACCAGTTATAATACTAGACGATGACATTGGTAAATTCCATGGGTTTGAAGATGAACCAGAGAAAATTCCAGATAAATATTTATAACCTGATGGGAACATAGGGCCACCATGAAAATATGACTCTGGTGAAGTTGTAAACATCAACGGGGTAGCGAGGGCAGGTGCTGACGTAATTGGAACAGATGGCCCAACCGAAGATGTTGGTTTAGGCATGGTTACTTGACCAAATGTATACCTTTTTGAATCGACGAGAATATGAATAGGAATAGGATCAACAAAAGAAGATGGTGGTGATTGAGGAAAATACTTGTACAGGTAAAGATCCTCCCAAAAATGGGTTGGAGTTAAAGGTGTCTCGTCTTGTGGGATTTCTTCAATCGTAATTAAACCAGGTGGAAGTATTTCACCGTTAGGCCCAAAGTATATTTCAGGAGGTTGACTGTGTGATATGGGAGACTCAATGGCTACAAAAATTTGTGGGATGACCAAGGTAGGAACAAATTCCGGTTGTTCAACTTCGGGATTCAGATGTTCTTGAAAATAAGAAACATGATCTGGATCAACTTCTGGTTGAACAACGTCGGGTCCAGGAGGTATGGTCTCACAGATTAGATGGATCGTGACCACGAGTAGCTGTGAGGACTCCGTTTCAACAATAGTAGATGAACTGGGATGTCTAGAAACAACTTGAGCTAACTCTGGTATATGGGAAGATGATGCTTCACCAGAGGTACGAATAGTACTTGATTCGGTAGAATGTTGTCACCTTCGCCGAACAGGAGTAACTTCTGGTGGTAAAGGTGGTTTCAATGCTAATCTACATGAACGAAAGGTGAAAGGATTTTTTTCTTCCATGATTATTGATTTATTTTAACCAAAAAACAAATAAACAAAATAAAAGGATATTGATAGGCAAAACGGTTTACCAAGAAACTGTGAACTGCAGAATACCTCCTTGTGAACCAAGAAATACAGGCAGGTAATATCCCCAGATGCTGTGTTCGGTGTATCACAATTTACAAGGTGGTCGACTCGGTTCACTATGGATGGATAGCACCTAAATTTTTCCTCCCAAATATACCCGAAGGTACGTGGAGGCCCAAGTCCATATTAGCACTGTCTGATGTGAAACCGCACAGTGAGAGCACCCCTTTATACTTTTCGTACTGTAACACCACCCGATATACCCAAAATTACGTGGACGAGCTACGATATACTTACGTACATGGAGTGGGGTATCACACTCGAAATATATCGCAGACAATTAACGACAACTTCTATGTTTTATGACTCCAAAACACGTCTCTAGCCTAGACCCTCTAAATGCTATCGTTATGGTTCCAATGCTTTGTTAGGTAAATCGAGATAAATTTTAAGTTGATCTTGTTTATCAATTTGCCTTTCAAGGTTCACCGTGATGATGTATTGGAAATTCCTAAAATGAAAACTAAAATGATAAGCAATCTTTAATTTTTAGTTTTTCAATGAAAATCCTAGCTACTAGAGGGAAAGAGCAATCAATTTGAGAGCAAACAAATCAAAAAGCACAAACTAAATGCAACTTTCCTAATTTTTCCTTTTGCAAAATACACAAACCACTACATGCAAATGAAAGTTTTTCTTTTCAGTTCCTTTAATGTTATGAATGCAAAAAAAAATATAAGTGAACCGAATCATTAAAAACAAATGCCTTTTACTTTTGAGAAATGAAGAATTTAAACAACAATTTCTCTTTTAAAGAAAAAATTAGGAATTAAACAACAATTTCTCCTATCAGGAAACAAAGAATTTACGACAATTTATTATTCAAAAGAAAATGGATCCAATGCAACAATGAAAATACTTTGAAATTAATTCGTCAATGATAAAGAAAAACGCTTGAAATAAACATTGAAAAAAATTTTCTTTCAAAGGAGAAGAGGTAGGTAAGGTCACTGGTCAATCTGAGGTATCGGGCTCTTTAAAAACATAGCAAACAACAAACTGAAAACAAATTGCAATGAAATTTTTTATGAAATTTGGATGGTTTAAGGAGGCAACGCAGTCTCTAAAGAGAGACAGTGCGTTGCAATGCAGGTATGAAAGGGAGACAATGCTATGCAAAGCATTGTGTCTTGTCCAGCAGTGCGTTGGGCGTAGTGTATAAGGAAAATACAACTTTTTAACACACTTCTAATGAAAATTTGGATTTCAAAAAGCCTAATCTTTCTGAGTAAATTCTACTGGATGAATAAACAAAGAAAATTAGAGGCAAATACACTAAGGATGAAGGGTAAACTCCCCAGCGGAGTCACCAATTTTTTATGGGGAATTATGGATTACGGATAAAACATTCTTCCCTAGATGTAGTGCTAATCTAGAACAACAGGTTAAATACTTTGCAACTACTTTTCCTAACAATAAATAGACACATAGAACAGATCAAAGAACTTACTTGGAGTCCAAGCGCTTCTTATTCTCCTTCTATCACTCTTGTTTTAGCTTCAAATATGAGCTAAGTCACCAAAATATTCTCTGCAAAGATGAACACTAAACAAAAAAGATATAACAATAATACAAATGTTTATTCAAGTTATTCAGTTAAATCAATAAAACATGAACCATATGCATCAAATAAGAATTCATAATATGAAATACATGAGCTTATATAGATACATATGTGGGAAAGTAAATAAAAATCTTTATTAATGGATAGAAGGGGAAGTTACATCCCATCGATTGATTTAGTGTCACCATCTCTAGCAGCATCCCAGCTTCATCACAATGCACATCTCTCTAGCAACATGTCACTGAAATCAATCCCTCAATTGAAATTCCACCAAAATTTCTCTACTCAAATTCTTCCTTCTCAAACATTAAGATCTATGCTCAATTTATAGAGGAGTTGAAGGGATTTTTACAATCAATGACTTTCCAATAATAGGCAAGACATGTTCCCAATCTTGTAGATGTCAAATGGAAACATGGATTTGAAGTTTGACACATGTGAACTCTTCAAGAAGGCACTGGCCAAGTGGAGATTCCGGAACAATGAGAATTTCGCTCCCAATGTGACCAACGCACCCTTGAATGTCGAGAAGTGCTTTGCAGAGCACCCTTGAATGGGGTCATTTTCATATGCAACACACTTAGTCCCTTTAGAGGCAGCTTTGGTGAGCTCTCATATGATATTTTATAAAATTTAAATCTTAGAAACCTTTGCAGATGAAATTCATGGATGATTTGTCTTGTTCTTTTTCTTAGGGAATATAAAAACTGAAATGATAGGGGATGATAGACCCTATACATTGGTCCTGGAGATGATGTCCAGTTAACCAGGTCATTGGGAATGGTGCCAAAATTGACCTATAACACCAAGTATGGAGGCACATGGAAAATTTAGCAGAACAAAATTATTTGCACGAGGTCGGGCTCGAACCCCTGACCTCACGCCCACCAACCGTGCGTCTCTACCATCTCCTCTGCCGGGTGTTCCTTACCCTCTATGTTCTCGGCATAAATTTAAAATAACTAAGCCTAACAATTGGGGGTTGGAGGGGGCCAGCCTCGCGGGCCAACCCCCTCCCCATATGGCCACAACCCGATGACCAAGTGCCAATCCAATGAATCTGAGAGAATTTTTAATTGCGATTAATTAAAATTTAAGTGGGTTTAATTAAACCTTAAACATGGTTTAATGATATTAATCCGAGATTTGCGCTAAACGCGCTTATCTCATTAAACCCACGCTTATCCACCCTTAAAACGTGCATAGTGCTAACTAATCATAGAGCTTAAGTTGTGAGGATTTTCAGAGGTGCGCCATTTTTGGTTGTCTTTCCAAATTTGGAATGTTAACTGGTAGTTCCTCCAATTTTAGAGGAGAAATTGGGGAAAATTTTGTTTTGGTCATAACTCACTCAATTTTCGACCAAACTGAGCTTAGTAAAAGTCATTCTAGGCTAATTGGCATGCTAGGAAATCAATGGAGTAGGTTGCAGAGGAAGAAAAGGTAATCTATAGGTGTTTTTGTGCATTTTAAGACTTTTGAAGGCCAGGGCCACGAGTTGTTGGGGTCATTTCCAGAGCATCTAGAGTCCAAATTTAACAAACAAATAGTCATTTTTGGGAGATTATGATGTTTTAAACTCATTGGAACAGGTTCCAAGAGGTTATAAATCTTGTAACAACAATTTGAGAACACTTGAAGCTACTAAAAAGGTCACACTATGAAGATGAACCAAGGAGATGTAGCCCAAGAGGGGTGAACTCCTTTATCAAAATTATCTGTGTTAAACTCTGTTATGTGTGTTTACTATGTTTAATATTTCTTCTTTTCTGTCATTTAAAATTATTCTTTTTAAGCTTATGAAAAACTCATAATTTCACTGAGTACATTGTTTGACAATCACATGCTCATAAATAAACCTATGAAGGATAAGTAAAACAATGTAAAGAAAAGTTTATACCTGAAATGGAACTAGCACATCAATAACTAGCATTGATTTTTAGATCAGTAAAAGTGTAAGAAAATATTTTGTGACAAGAATTTAATGAGATTGAAATGTATTCATTAAGAGAGAGAGAGGGAGAGAGGGAGAGAGAGAGATTTACCATGTGCTATGTGAGACATAGAGGTACGAAGTGATTAAGTGTTGAAGGTAAGGTGACTTGAAGATAAATTTAATAATAATAATAATTTCATAATATCATAAGGATAATAATAAAGGTAATTATAATATTGATAATTAAGTCAAAACTGGAACTATTAATATTGATTAATAATAATTTAAGTGATTTTCCAACATCTATACTTAATTGCGAATTGATGTAAGGCGATTTACTATTTTTGGAAAGTCATGCTTAAGATGCTAGACATGAAGTTTCTAATTTTAAAAGTCACTCCACAATTTTCAGAAATGAAATCTTATTTTAGGAAATTCATCCGCAAGCTGCTAATTTTCAATACTCCCTCTCAACTAGGGAGTAATTTATTCCTATAACAAATATCTTTTCTTTCTCTGCTCATCTCTAATCATTGATGCTCTAGAATAATTATGTCACAATATAATGAATAAGAATCATCATAGGGGAGATACATCTATAACCCTATATCCATTAATATACCCATATTGACACAGGATTTGGGGGATTACCATTTGTCAACACATGACAAGGATTGTGCTCAACCAAGATTTACCATAAGAATCAAGTGGTAGAATGCCTACATCCACAGAATTTGGGGGGATGACCACGTGTCAACACATGAAAAGTATCACACATAACCAAGTCTCATATATGCTTGGGGGATTACTACTTGACAATGATCCCGTGTAACCAAGTCTCACCTTTACTTGGGGGGATTATCACTTGTCAAGGATCACATACAAATAAGCTTTACCACACCCATTGGCTAGATGGGTGGTACTCCAAACAAGCCCAACTTGTGAGTAGGATGCATACTTGGGTATACTCTTGGAAATTATTATACTTTATGGTAGGGGGGATTACCTCTTGTCGATACAAGACAAGGATCACACACAACCTACAGTCAAGAGTTCCCTCAACCCTAGGAGATCTACTGGCTCCATTCCCAACTTGGGAACTCAAACAAGAGGGACAAGAATATCGGAGTGTTCTTGATCATCCATGACCACCTCCACCAGGAAGGGTCACATCCTTTAGTCTGTAATATCCCAAATAGGGGATGCAACAATACTTGAACACAAACTGGAATAGTAGTGATAAATAAACTCATAAAATGTGTATGGAACACATATCCATCATATTATAATCACAACATAAAAATTATGTCTTCATACATGGTCTCCAAGTGGGGAAAAGCAGCAATATGAACCATGAAAATGTTATTTCTAGGATATTACACTATAACAAGGGGAAATAACACTTGGATCCCTTAGCATATATATTATGGCCTTCACATACAAAAGAGGATCAGAAACAAATCTCTTTTGATAAGTTAAACAGATCTCCCGACCTCAAAATGACTTAAAAACACCCAAACCCCATGAATTAGATTATGCAAAATTTTTGAAGCACATGATAGTGTTATTCTATGAGGGTTCCTAAAACATCATGATATAGGAAATCATATATCTGGAGCTTTATTGAAAAATATGCTAAGAAAATAGAGATCTGGCCTCCTTAATACATTATAAAAATAACCTGGCAAGGGTTTCTTGAAAGTTTGAGTAAAAAAGAGCAGATCTGAACATTCAACTCTGAAATAATGCAGTCTCACTGAAAAATTACATACATGTAGCTGAATAATACAATAGAGGGGTGAGAATCCCTTCTTCTATCTTTCCAGAAGAAGGGATGGCCCTTTCCCTAGGAAACTAGCTCAAGAACAAGGGCTTAAACCCTGCTGCTGCAGCTCTATGAAAAATGATTCAGTTCCTGCAAGGGACTGTGTTGTAGGAGATGAAAGATACTTTGGCCAAGTGGCAAGATGTGAAATGAGCTTAGAAATCTTCCTAGATGATCTCTCAAGAGAAGGAAAGCTCCCTCTACGGAGAAACATACTCGGAAATGGTGTTATCAATCCTCCACTGCAACACCCTGCAATACAACACTATTCTCTACATAAATAACACTGTGACTGAAGACTGATGCTTGGCCTCAAGCTTGAATGTGGAAGAATTTAGTACAATGCTCTCCCAAGAGGCCTCTCAAGGGAAGAGGTGGGATTCCCGCTCGGGAACACCCGGTGCTAAACAACACTGCAACCCTACTAAACAGCAAGAGGAAGCCAAGTCTAAATAGACCAATATCAAAATGATAAAATCAAAACATGAATAAAAAAGGCTCCCATCCTCTCCATATATAGCAAGTTAACCTCTTCACATTGGGTTCCATCCATATTTTCCACCAAGCTCATGCAAGTTGTCCTCCACTCAAACTGCGATGTACATCAAGGAGATTCAATGTATCTAGACAACACTGTTGACTTGGTCAAAGTTGATTGAATCAACATGATCCAATCCCTATTCACACCCACAAGGTTCTTAATCTAGTTGCTTATTCTTCCTCCTTTCATATTAGGAGTGTCATTATTCCTTCTAAAGGGGTTTATGGGCCTCCTTACCCATTTATTCACCTACTTAGTGACAAGACCAACTATAATATTCAATTTAGATGAAGGCTAAATTTTTGGAATATTACAGTCCTCCCCTCCAAAATGTTGCTTTTCCTCAAGCAACTGTATAAGGAGAGAAAAATTCCTCCCCTCCTCCTCTTGTGGCCTCCTCATCAATAGTCCCCACCACTGCTCAAAATAATCTACAATAAATCTGCCCTCCAATGTTTCCTCCCAAGTATGCAAAACCAAAGGGCTCACATCATGAAAAGGTGGAAGGTGTAAGTCAAAAATTCCTTGCTGTCCAATGGCCTCCTCAAGGTAGGAGTGATGACAAACATGGGGAATCTCATTCCCAATGAGTGACTCGCTCACCCATGCTATCATCCGAATTAAATGAGCTATTCTAGGTAGCTCATCGAAGAAATCATCAACCCCCGGTTTGTGCAATGTAGTGGGACTACAAGGAGAGATTAGATTTTTCCATTCAAGTTGTTTCTCTCTCCATTTATGATAAGTATGGGGTTGTTGCTGATCTTGGGCTGATATGACATGGCCTCCAATAATGGCCCAAGTTACCCCACCAAATAATTCAACCATGAAGTGCCTCCTCTAAGAACTCAAGTTCTTCAAATGGCTCCTCACATATGAAGAAAATAAGTGTGATGTGGCAATCATGGTTTGCCCATCTCTTCTCCTAAAACATACAACTTGTAAAGTAGGGAGAATCATACTTCCAATGGGCATCTCCAAGTCATATCCCACTCTCCAAACAAAGCTCCCCATGAACGTAAAAATATCAACAATACAAGGAGGCAAAAACCAATGGAAACAAGTTGTTATAAGACAACCAGAAAGTGGATCAAGGTCCCATACATGGAACCAACACAGGGCATCTCTTGCCTGCCTAAAAAAAAAGGGTAACAAATGCTCTCCCAGCCACTTGTTTGCTGCCACAATCATTCTATAAGATAGAAGCATGAAATTACAATGTGGTGTCAATGGTGCACACAAAAATTCATGTGGCTTCTGCCACAAACCACAAATAAAATAGCCAATCTCAATGCTGCAAGTGGCTTCAAGTACATCATCATATAAAATGCAAGAAGGGATAATCCTCCTTGGTACAACATGCTGCTCATATAAAGTAAAGAAGTACAAAACATAATGTGAAATCATACCTCCTCCATCATGTACTTGGGACCTTGAGTTGAAATGGCTCAACCATAAATTCTTCCTCACCTCCAAAGAGTAGGGAAGTGGCTATGGCATCCTCTCTATCATCATCCAGGCTATGCATCTCTCCATATTCTGAAATATATCATGCTGGATGCCCTCCCAAGTGAACTCCATCAAAGAATGGAATGCATCAAAGTGCATGGAAATAAAGTCCACATGTGCTGCATGTAATAGCTTCTTCTTGAGCTCAGAAACTCTAGTCAAGAAGATCCTGCCATAAGAATAGATGACCACATCATCCACCATGTATTTATCATCTCCATCCAGGTCATCAAGAATCACGCAAGAACCAAGATCCTTAGAGTACTCTACTAAGAGTTGATATGTCCAATATGGATCAATCCTCCTAAGAGACATCATTGGTTATTTGGAATGTGAAGTTCTCCTCATGTTGTTGTCTACTCCTTTGAAATCCCCCATGCCAAAGTCATCCTCCAAAATGATACCATGTCCATCATGCAGCTGCTCACGCTCTAATAGAGGTGGTGATATTTGGAAGTTGGCCTCCCATGAGAAGCTACCATCCAAAATGAACCTCCTAATCTTGGCCAATGTAAGCATGAGTGGCCTCCATCTACTCCAATTTTTGGAGGATCCCTTCCTCAAAGGAGGTACCCTCTGTTTCTCCAAACCCATGGAGAGGCTCACTTGTACCATGAAGGTGCCATCCTCCATCACTGTAGAAACTCCTATCAGCGCAGTATGTGTAGTGAGAGTGGGTGATGCTGAAAATGGGAGAATGTCTTCCTCCTCCTTGAGTCTATCCCAAACTCTCTGCACTGTACTAGACTCCTCTAAAGTCTTCACCTCTTCAGAATCTGAGAGGGGTGAACCAACTAGAAAGATGTCTCTTACCAACTCCAGATCTGGTGGCCTCTCAGGTGGGATGCCTCCATGCAATGAGACATCAATGTCAAGAGTAGACTGTACATATGGATGGAATATGGATGGACAACTTTGTCCTTGCCCTCACAGCGCAAATCAGTCTGCCTCTCCCTTGCATCAGCTCTCTGAAATAGATAGGGGTGTGTGCTCCTCATCAAGTGATGCTAACCTTCCTCCCTATCCTCTCTTTCCATCTGCAATGCCTCACAATCATGTTGTTCATTGATTGTGCCTTGACCTCCATATGTGAGATCCTGGGGAATTTCTTGCAATGACACAAGAATTCCTCCTGTTGGAGCACGTGCTCCTCCTTCCTCTACATGAGGTACTAGATATGCTCTAGATGTGACAGCATTGTTGCCCCCATCCTTCTCTTTTTATTCAATATGAATGGGAGTCACCTACTCAATAAGAGGATCCTTTTTGGAAAAAGGAACCTTCATGCCCTCTTGCCCAAAGACATGAAACATAGATCTTGCCTCTAGCAAAGTGTTATGCAACCCATGAAAAAGTTTTAATTGTTTTGGTTTGATTGTTTCAGAATGTTTTCCATAAAACCTTTCCACCAATATCTTAGTGAACTTATCAAAAGAATAAGTATTGACATTTTTCAATGAAAATGACTCAAACATCCACCAAGCTAGGGCTTACCTTCAAAATGCAGTGCTGCAACTTTGATGGCTTCATCTTCAGAAACTTGGTGGTGCTGCAAATAGATGTGTAATTCCTGCACCCAAGCTTTGGATGAACAAGTTGGGGATCCATCAAAGGTAGATAGAGAAAATATATCCATGTCATGCTGATTGCTCCTCTCCACCTTGATCTTGCAAAACTATTGGAAAGTGATATGATCTCTAAACTTCTCAGTTTGAGATTCATACCCTTGCAGAAAATTACTGAGAGTTTCCCTCCTTGGAATTTCCTCTTATTTCATCTCTCTCATAGTAGATCTGGGCATTTGACTGTGTTGTATATCATAGTGTGTAGCTGCATGCTAACACCTGTCATGTGAAAATCTATATTTGGCTATAGATCCAAACTCCTCTGGAGATTCCATCTCCCTTCTCATTTTCTTCAAATCTCCTTAAATGCGCTGTATAGATTTTGGAAGAAGCTTTGAGAGCCTCTACTCCTTCCTTCCTCCACATAATGGAGTCTTCTTGCTATTCATATATTCTTTTCTTGATAGCATAATGGCTGAGATCCACAGGCTGAGCCAATATTATGATCTGATACCACTGTAATATCCCAAATAGGGGATGCAGCAATACTTGAAAAAAAACTAGAATAAAGTGATAAAAAAACTCATAAAATGTGTATGGAACACATAGCTATCATATTATAATCACAGCAGC
This sequence comes from Pinus albicaulis, assembly GCA_034641835.2. Classification (NCBI taxonomy): domain Eukaryota; kingdom Viridiplantae; phylum Streptophyta; class Pinopsida; order Pinales; family Pinaceae; genus Pinus; species Pinus albicaulis. The sequence goes on from CM076583.1 coordinate 262,947,734, forward strand.
AAAATTATGTCTTCATACATGGTCTCCAAGTGGGGAAAAGCAGTAATATGGACCATGAATGATCCAGGTGGATATTGGTGGTCACCCGCCTATTCCACTTGGGGCTCCACCATTGTCTATTTTAGTTTAAATGTTATTTCCAGGAAATTACGCTGTAACAAGTGGAAATAAAACTTGGATCCCTTAGCATATAGATTATGGTATTCACATAAAAAAGAGGATCAGAAACAAATCTCTTTTGATAAGTTAAACTGATCTCTCGGCCTCGAAATGACTTAAAAACACTCAAACCCCATGACTTAGATTATGCAAAATTTCTGAAGCACATGATAGTGTTATTCTGTGAGGGTTTTTGCAACATCATGATAGGAAATAATAGATCTAGATATTTATTTAACAATATGATAAGAATACAGAGATCTTGCCTCCTTAATACATTATAAAAATAACCCAGTAAGGGTTTCTTGAAAGATTGAGTACAAAAGAGAAGATTTGAACATTCAACTCTAAAATAACATAGTATCACTACAAAATTACATACATGTAGATGAATAATACAATAGAGGGATGAGAATCCCTTCTTTTAGCTTTCTGGGAGAAGGGATGGCCTTTTCCCTAGGAAACTAGCTCAAGAATAAGGGCTTAAACCTTGTTGCTGCAGCTGTATGAAAAATGACATAGTTCCTGCAAGGGACTATGCTGTAGGAGATGAAAGATAATTTGGCCAAGTGGCAATATGTGAAATGAGCTCAGAAATCTTCCTAGCTGAGCTCTCAAGAGAAGGAAAGCTCCCTCTATTGAGAAACAGACCTGGAAGTGGTGTTATCAATCTACAATGCAAAAAATTGAAATACAACAATATTCTTTGCAGAAATAATGCTATGAATGAATACTGATGCTCGGCCTCAAGCCTGAATGTGGAAGAATTCAGTACAGTGCTCTCCCAAGAGGGTTCTCAAGGGAAGAGGTGGGATTCCCGCTCGGGAACACCCTGTGCTAAACAACACTGCAAACCTGCTAAACAACAAGAGGAAGACAAGTCTAAAGAAACCTATATCAAAATGATAAACTCAAAACATGAATAAAAAAGGCTCCCATCCTCTCCATATATAGCAAGAGAGACTCTTTACATTAGGTTCCATCCATATTTGCCACCAAGCTCATGTAAGTTGTCCTCCACTCAAACTGTGCTGTACATCAAGGAGATTCAATGTATCTAGACAATGCTGTTGACTTGGTCAAAGTTGACTGAATCAACATGATCCAATCCCTATTCACACCCACAAGGTGCTTAATCCGGCTACTTATTCTTCCTCCTTTCATATTAGGAGTGTCATTATTCCTTCTAAAGGGGTTTATGGGCCTCCTTACCCATTTATTCACCTACCTAGTGACAAGACCAACTATAATATTCCATTTAGATGAAGGCTAAATTTTTGGAATATTACACAGTCCAAGTCTCTCTATGAATACCAAGAAATTCCCTTTTACAAAAGGCTTGGTAAGTATGTCAACTATCAGATCATTAGTTGCAATATGATGGAGTCTTACTACAACTCTCTGCACCATATCTTGGATATAATGATATTTGATCTCAATGTGCTGGGACTTGTCATGGAACATGAGATTTTATGAAAGTTGAATTCCACCCTTATTTTCATAGTATATTATTGTCATATCTAGCACATGAACAAACAAATCTCCAAAGAGCTTACTCAACCATATTTCCTCACAACTAGGCATGCTAGAAGCAATGTACTCGACTTCAGTTGTTATAAGGGCTATAATTTTTTTTTTCTTCTCATCCAAGGTATCATGGAATATCCCAAGCTAAAGAAACATCCAGATGTGCTCTTTGTGTCAACAAAGTTACTATCCCAATCAACATCAGAGTACTCATGTAGTCTCACATCTATGATAGTATATTGAAATCCAATATTGATGGTCCCATGCAGGTGTCTGAACACATGCTTTGTAGCAATCCATTGTTCATGTGATGGCTTAGTCATATAATTGCTCAGAGTATTGACCACAAAATGTATGCTCGGTCTGGTGTTCACTAAGAACATCATTGCCACAATAATTTTTCAATATTTGGAAGGATTAGCCAAATCAAGTGTTGTAGTTTCACCACATTAATTATTGAAATTCATTTCTATTGGTTTGTTCATGGAATTAAATTATTCCATACCAAATATTTCCAAAAGCTTGACAACATATTTTCCTTGAGAAAGGAAAATATCACCAGGTCTCTTCCATACCTCTAGGACCATAAAGAAGTGCATCAAATGGAGATATTTCATTTTAAATTTATAAGCTAACCCCCCTCATATTTGAGGATAAGAGGTTCTCCACCAATAAATAATAAGCCATAAACATATAATACCGAAATCAAAGGCATACCATGGACCATCATGAAGAAAATATTTGGATCAATAATGCTTCTTGTTAAACCAAGCTTCATTAAGAAGTTATAAATGTGTGTATACAAATCTCTTGGGGCTTGCTTCAATCCATAAAGATATTTCTTCAGTCCACACACACAAGTTTTCCTGTCATGCACTTCAAAACCTTGTGGTTTCTCCACAAATACTTCTTCTTTGAAGAAGCCATGTAGAAAATAATTTTTCGCATCCATTTGGTAAAGAGTCCATCCCTTGAGAAAAACTAGAGCCACAATGGATCATATGGTAGTATATCAAGAAACAGGGGAACAAAATCTCATCATAGTATTATCCCTCTTTCCAAGAGAAACCTCTAGCCACAAATCTAGATTTATATTTTTAAATACAATCATTTGCACCATGTTTAATTTCGAACAACCATTTAGAAGTCACAGCAGGCATACCTTGGGGTGTTGGAACTGTTGGGGCCCTTGTTTTGAAAATGAAACGGTTTTGAGTCATGGAGAAAAAGTGGCGGAGCACAACCACTGTAGATAGGGAGCTGTCACACTTGAAGAGAGTTGGAGAGTAGGTGGTGCGACAGTTGCAGAAACTAGAAGAGATGGCAGGAAGGAGTGACAAGGACATGCAGCGAAACTCCCAGTGATCAGGGAGATGTGGCAAACAACAGAGCAGGAAAGGAGGGAAAACTGACAATCACATTGGCAAAGGAACAAATAGGAAATCAACCAGCGTAGATAGAAGGTTGGGCAGTAGAGGGCTGAGGACGAGAGCCATAGGAGATATCTATTCTGCTCTATTCCATTCGGTTATATTCTATTCTGTTCTGTTCTGTTATGTAATGTTGTAATCAATACTTCTGTAATCAACTCTGAGGAGTAATGTAACTGTCCACTATTGATAATGAAATATACTTCTGCATGGGTTTGATGTCCTGAGTTCTATGATAAGCATTTGGTTATGATGAATGGGTTGCCCGCTTTTAAATTTTAACTATGCATCATGAATATGCTCGTGAGTAGTATCTTGTGAAAAGTAACTAAATTTGTTTACAGTTCCTAGTTCTGTCTGTTTTGCTCTATAGTTGTGATCAGTCGATATCTGATTTGCTCCTAACCTTACTAAGGTCAAGGCATGCCTCGAGTGAGACTCTCTGCTCTTTGGAGTAGGGTGAAAATGCCGGTGTTTTTCTAGACTACTGCAGAAACCTTGTTGGCCTCTCTCTCTCCTGAACCTGGGTCTTACTTAGATACCTTCTTTCTCGCCAACAAATGGTTCCATTTCCGGGACCTGAAATTTAATTTAGGATCTAGATCATGGTATCACGGATCTTCGAGAGGGAAATATGAAGTTGGTGGGATAACCAATTAGATCAATTGATAGCGCAACAAGCTGAGTTGAGGCAACAGAGGGAGAAAACTGTTAAGGATCGGGTTATATTCTTTGAATCTGCGAGTGATCTCTAAGAAATTTTCTGGGGAAAGTTTCCAAAGGAACTCTATAATTGGTTGTAGAGACTACAAGTCAAGACAGTCCAAGTAAGCTCACGTAAGATCTGTCGCAAGTGGTTGCACATGGATCTGGTAGCACTCCATCAGTTAGATATCCATTTTACCTGAGCTGTAGATCTCTGGGTGCAATCTACCTTGGAAGGATATATAATGGAATTCGCGGCTGAGTTTTACCAGTCCCTTTCAAAAGCAAAAGACGGGTTCAGATTCAAATTGTGAGGAGAGATGTTGAAGGAGATTCCTTTGTGGATCAAAGCGTTAATGGTAGACGAGGGGTTGATGGAGTTTCAAAAATTTGAGATGGAGACTTAAACCTCCAGTATTGGGGGAAGGAGCTGAGGGAGAGATGCTATAAGTAAGTTGGAAGGGGGAATAGGGATATGGATGCTGAGACCTCTAGTAGGTTGAGAGAGCGACAAGCACATCGGAGGGCACAGATCGCTGATAAGTGGCGAGAAAGAGTGATGAAGGAGTTGGAGAAGCAGGAAAGTAGTCAACAGAACAAGGAGAAGGTGCCATAGATGACAAAGGATATGGAAGGTCAGATGATATCCCAAGGAATAGGAGGTACCATTAAGGAAGTCAGGCAAGTGTATAGGAGCCCAGCCCAAAGAGAAAGGGAGAGAAGTCCAACGTGGAGGAAGTGTGCCCCGAGGAGATGTCCGATGTGGAGTTGCATGTTCTGATGGAGCAACTATTCCGAGAGGGGTCGACACCCATAACTCAAGGTAACTCTATTCCAAAAATTTCAAGTAGCTCTAGTCCTAACCTTCCCCTAGTACTCTATCAACCACTAGGTGAAATTTTTGTTAAGTTACGTGAATTAAGTAAGTTGAATAGTGTTCAGTCTACAACAGCAATACATACTAGCAGTAGTGCTAGTAATACAATTTCACAGGCAGGAAATAGATGTTTTATTCTAGTACCATCCACACAAAGAAGTATGGTGGGATCATTTACCCGATACCCAGAGTTATCTGGCAGGGGCAATGACGTTGTGGAGCAGCATTGGTATCTCTGCGAAGTCATATAAAGGGCTCAGCAGACACCAGAGGTGGTTAAGTTGATCGAGTTTCAAACTACTCTCAGGGAGAGAGCTCTTCGCTGGTTTATTAAATGGTTTGAAGCTCATCCAAACCCAACGATAGATGATAAAGAAAGAATTTGTTAAAGAATTCAAGTTACCTCTGATAGATCAATAGGGTTTATCAGAGACGTGGGATATTAAACAGAGAGAAGGTGAAACTGCATGGGATATGATGAGAAGGTTCAAGGATGCAGTTGGAAAAATGAGTTACCCAATCGATCCAAATCATTAGAGGGATTGGTTTATCAAGGCCCTTCTTCCATTGACAAGAACTCCCCTAACACAACAAAAGATTGATACATTACAAGATGCATTGGAGCAAGCTATGAAGATAAAGGCCATGGCAGGGTATCTGCAGGAGTTCAAAGGAGGGGTAGTAGCTCAAGACCCTTCCATATTGGGGTTACAACGTCAGATAGCCAGTCTAATGGAGAATTTGAAGGATATCCAGCCAATGCGACCTGCAAGACCCAATGTATGGTGTAGAGACTATCTAATGGAGGGACATGTGGTTACCGAATGTCCAAGGTTGCGGGGGTAGAATACAGGGGCTTCAGCAGTAGGGACACAAGGAACTCCACCGGTAGGGGGAAATTGCATAGATAAACACTCAAGGACTATATCTGCCACAACCCCACTACCCAGGGTTCCCTGCGCAACAGAATCAGGCTGCAACTGAATACTTCAAAATATGCAAAAGCATTGGTAATCCACCCTGCCTGTGCCCAATTTTGCAAAAATAATCCAACATTCTAACCAAAATATATTGTGAGTTTTGTGCTTCCACAACACATAACACAGAGTAGTGTAGAGCCCTAGATGCACTGGAAGAACGATTGGATAGGCCAACCTATAGAGTGAATGAGGCTCCCAGGGGACATGGAGGAGACATGAGAGGAGGCATAGCTGGAGGAAGAGGACCTATAAGATGTTACAATTGTGACCAAGAGGGCCACGTAGCTAGGGAATTTCCACTTCCCAGACAACCATGGTGCTCTCAGTGTAGAGTCAATACACACGCAACTGAAGACTGCCTAGAGCTAATTAAAATATGGGAAGAAAGAACCAGACAAAGAGGAGTGAATATGGTAAATGAAGAGCCAAGAATAGTAGAGGCTCAGGCTATGTAGAATGTAGCCATAGTGATGCAAGGCGGAAAGAGAATAGGGGAAGATGCAAAAAATATAGACCCGATAAATATGATAAGGCCAACATCTCCAAAGCCAATGTTCAGGCCAGATAGACAGAAGCAATACTTTAAAGAAGCAGTGGAAACATTTGCCCAACTTGGAAGGAGCAAAGGCATCGAGTTACCGCATCCAAAGGCAGACAAGGAGAAACATACTAATACAAGCACAATGATTGAAGAATGGTTCTGACTATTCTTAAAAATTGTAACCAATGCACCAATGCTAGAGCATATGAAACAAAATCTGGAGATGGTGGTGCAGGAAACCACAAAACTAGAGGAGGAAAATTATGCAACACATAAATACATACGGAGAGTCAAAAGGAACAAGAGAAGAACAGGGAAATAATTTTGTGTAAAAAATCAAGTCCCGGGATTCCAAATTAAGGACACAATGCTTGACGTAGGTTTAGATGTCAACTTTTTGCCAAGGAAGACATGGGAAGCATTGGGGAGACTAAAACTGACATATTCACCAATCCAGCTCCACATGGAAAACCAGTACTGCATTGTGCCCATAGGCAGGTTGGAGGAGGTCGAAGTCGATGTTGTGGGAGTAAAGACATACACAGACTTCATGGTGATAGACATCATGGGGGATAAGGATCCCTACCCAGAATTATTGGGGATAGACTGGGCTTTCGAGAAATATGTAGTGATCGATCTAAAAAAGGAACCGATGATATTTGAAGATGGGGAATTCAGGGTCACTCAGCCACTTGACCCATATCAAGGACCCCAATATACAGAAACTGTCGACAACAGAGAGGATGCTTAGCTTCTTAATCATCTTTATCAGATGACAGTAGGGAAAAGAGAAAATTATATCAACCCAACAAGAGGGGGGACTGTAAGCTGGAGAAGTGTTCAAAGCTCAGACTTGGGCTCAGAAATAGCCTAGGATGATTGGCAGTAGGGGGGATATGAGACCAATACAAGAAGATGCACTAACATCTGAAAAATCAATTGGATCAGAACTGAGGTAAGAGAATATCTGACTTTATCAAATATGAATTCTATAAATACATTTATTGCCAAAATAGAAGATAAAGTACTAGTGGAACATAGAGTCCCACTCATGCATTTGGCTTTACAATCCACATCAGCAAGGTGGTGGAGCAACCACTACAACTCTCTATCGCAATGGGACGGGGTGGCAGCAGCGTTGAGGGACAGATTCAAGGAAGAGGAAGGACCACAATTCACTGGAAAATACCAAGGGGATTTTGACCTTAGTAAACATTTACAACATGGTGAGGAACAATGGAAGAAATCAGGGTACTCAGAAGATCTGTGGGTACACAAGTTTGTACATTCATTGGATTTGATTCCACAGGCTTGGTACCTAACTAAAGAGAAGAAAAGAGGAACTGGTATCTGGCGAGCAGTTGCGGATCAGTTTACGCAATGATTTTCCTTTGAAGGAGAAACATAAATAGTCACACATGCATTGCAGGCCATTAAAATGGTACTGTTATTTCCAGAGATTCAAGAGGATGAAGAACAACAACCCCCGAAACAGAGTGTCAGATAGTCGGTAGCATGCAAAAAGATAAACAGTGAAATGGATGATGATGATCTAGAAGATCTTAGACATCTATATTTTGAAGAAAAAAAAGGGGAGCGAGATATTCAAGAAGAACCTACAACAGTAGGAATTCATCTGCTACCATTAAAGACCAAGAATTTGAACATCGGAACACCGGAAAAGCCCAAACTTGCGTCAATTGGTGACTACTTGGATGCAGAAATGACTAAGGAGATATTTAATCTGCTACAGGAATATGAAGACTTTTTCCCATCATTAGTAGCGGAGCTGAAAGGAATAAAAGGAGACATGGGGGAAATGTGTATAACCTTGAAGCTCAATGCAAGACCGGTAAAGCACAGACCATACCATCTGAATCCAAGAGTGAAAGAAAAATTCAAGGCAGAGATTGATAAAATGCTGAAAGAAGGGTTGATATTTATGATGGAAGAAGCAAAGTGGGTAAGTCCTATAGTCATACAAAGTAAAAAGGAAAAATATGAAATTTGAGTATGTGTTGACTACAGGAGCCTCAACAATGCATACATCCATGATCCATTCCCCACTCCGTTCAGTGATGAGGTGCTCGAAAATGTTGTAGGGAATGAAGCTTATTCATTTACGGATGGATTTTCAAGATACCATCAAGTAGGGAGAGCTGAAGAAGATAAGAATAAAACAACTTTCACAACCGAATGGGGCTCATTTGCATATCATGTAATGCCCTTCGGGTTGAAAACACACTGGCAGTATTTTCACGAATTGTTATAGCATCATTTCAAGAATATATCCATAAGTTCCGAGAGGTTTATATGGATGACTAGAAAGTATACAACCTGTTAAAGAATCATGCAACATTGTTAAGGATAATGTTTGACAGATGTACATAATTCTAGATTTCATTAAACCTTAAGAAGTGCATCTTTGCAGTACCCTTTGGGACACTGCTAGGACATGTTGTTTGCAAACAAGGGGTTTGCATCGATCCAACAAAAGTGGCAGTTATAATCAACATAGAGGCACCAAAAACCGTGAAGTAGTTAAGGTCACTGTTAGGCCACACTGGCTACTACAGACGATTCATCCGCAACTACGTGAAGATAACAACCCCATTGGAGAAGCTATTGCAGAAATCAGAGCAATTCATTTGGAAAAACGATTATTCTACTACCCTTAATACAATGAAAGAAAAATTGGCAAGCACGCCCATATTATTTCATCCTAATTGGTACAAGCAATTCCATGTCCATATTGATGCCTCCAACATTGCACTAGGAGCGGTTCTGGCTCAACCAGGAGATACTTTAGTTGATCACCTAGTTTATTTTTCAAGCTGAAAGTTATTGATAGCTGAAAGGAACTACACCAAAAAATAATGAGAAGCTTTAGCAATGGTGTATTCCCTTCAAAAAAATTTCCAATACCTATTAGGAGGTACATTTAAATTCTTCACGGACCATTTAGCTTTAAAGTACCTAGTTAACAAACTGGTCCTTGAAGGAAAGATCTGTAGATGGCTCCTACTATTTTAGGAGTTCACCTTTGAGGTGATAGTGAAACTAGGAAGACTGAATATGGATCCTGACCATTTGTCAAGGCTGGAAAATGGAGAAAATGGAGGGTCCCTGGATGATCAGCTGCTAGACGCTGATATTTTTAGAGTAGAAGCCATACCAAACAACTTAGACCATATAACAATCTATCTGGCAACAAGACAGTGCCCAACTGAATATACAATGATTCAGAAAAGAAATCTGGTAGTTAGAGCAGCAGAGTATCAACTAATAGTGGGACAGCTGTATAATATGGGGTTAGACCAAGTCTTGCGGACATGTGTCCTGGATCATGAAAGGGAAGATATATTGTGGGAGTGTCTTTGTGGAGTTGCTTTAGGACACGTCAGTGCAAAACCCATTGCAAGAAAGATACTGCAAGCAGGCTTATGGTGGCCCACAGTACACACAGACAGTAAAGAATTTGTAAAGAAATGCGATGTTTTCCAGAGAACATGACGTCCATCACACAAAGATGAGCTACCACTTCACCTTGTAAAAGAATTGCAGCCATTTGAAAAGTGGGTCGTTGATTTTATAGGACCGATAGCACCTATTGCAAGACATTCTCAGGCCATGTACATCATTATCACAACAGTCTATCTTACCAGGTGGGCAGAAGTGGTGCCAGTGAAGGATTGAACAACATAAACAATAGCCAAGTTCATATTTGAAAATATCATTAGCAGATTTGGCTGCCCCAGAAGTCTAACCAGCGATCAAGGTACACATTTTATCAATGCAACGATCAAATCTCTGATAGAAAATTTCATGGTACAACATCATAAGAGGAGTCCGTACGATCCCCATGCAAATGGTACAGTGGAAGCATTTAATAAGATTCTTGAAAAGGGACTAACGAAGATTTGCATTGCTGATTGAGATAACTGGGATGAGCATGTACTAGCAACATTGTGGGCTTATAGGACAACTGTCAAAAGACTAAACAACCAGACTTCGTTCCAATTGGTGTACGGGAGGGAAGCAATAGTACCAGCTGAATTTGTCATACCGAGCCTGTTAATCGCATCAACACTACATTTAATAGAGGAAGACTCGTTGAAGGAGAAACTACATGAGCTACAAGAACTTGAAGAGGACAGGTTTCTAGCGGAGTTTCATCAGACTGTCCAAAAAGACAGGCAGAAAGATTGGCATGACTGTCATATCAAGCATAAAATGTTTACGGTCGGAGGAAAAGTTTTACTGTACAAAAAAAAGTTCCAAAAGTTCCCAGGTAAACTCAGAATTCATTGGCTAGGACCATACCATGTGATTGAAATCCGAGATTCAGAAGTAGTTCGGTTAGCACAACTAGACGTCCAAGTATTACCAGGATGGAACGCCTGAAGCCTTATCACGAGCAAGTTTCATTATCTCATTTTCCAATAACTCTCACAACCAAGAGGAGTCATTAGGGTAGAATAAAGTAGGTACAGTAAATAACTCTCTCACAACCGAGAAGAGAATATATAGGAATCTCAATAAAGAAAAAACTGCAATAACATAAAAATATCACAGTTGCAATGCGGAGACCGCATTGCAACCAATTGTGGTCGGGGGGAGGGTAGTTTCCAGTGTGTCATCCATGTTAGAGAGCTAAATGGATCGAAATTCATTCCATCACCATGACCCATCATTCCCATGTTAGTCCATAGGATTACCTAGATTTGAGAATTAATTTCCATAATTAGTATCATCCATACCGTAATAAATTTTCCATATTAGGCCATAATCATTACCCATCACATCTACCCAAATACCGAAGTCATAGTCAGCCATGTCAGAACACACCTCATCGCGGTAGCTTATCGCATGATTATAGCCGCAGGGGAGGCATGAAAAATTAATTAGTTATGGGGTCTTATCAAGTTCATTTGTGTCGGTTACTTACATAACCTGCATAAAAGAAGAAAGCATGAGAATGCGAGATATTTCCGAGTTAAAACAAGGAACAACAACAACAACACTGAGCGAAATATTATCAGAAGAAGTCCAAAGAGAGCATCCAGTAGTACGAATTTAAAGAAAAAGAGCAGGGGTAGCATTTCAAGTATACCAAAGAAGATAAAAAATGACCAAGGTAGCACCAGCAGTCGTCGAGCCCGAGCTCGACGAGAGAATTCAGAGAATGGAGTCACTGGTGGGAAAATATGACAGTGCATCATTGGTCGACACAGACTTCAGGGATTCTTACCAGTTTCCGATGATGAAGATGCATGTTTATATAGAAAATTATGCTACTGAAGGAGGAGAAGAAGCAACAAGGCTACTTCTAGAGTTTAGAGGCATCTAGTAGTTGACAATTTTAAACCTGAGGAACCTCCCCATTTTCAAAACCACAGGAGCTGCGATGCAGTTTTCGAAATTCCTGCTAAGCAGACTCTAGAATGGGTCACTATGGCTAGGGAGGGAGATACCAATGCATGCAGAAGATATTCACAGGCTAACGGGGTTATCAACAGAAGGGAGGGATGTCTTCACAACATTCCAGTCAGTCTCCAAAAGAGCAAAGAAGGCAGGAGATTGTGACTATTACAAGAAATACGACACCAAAAGAGGAGGGAAGGGGGTGAAGATAGACCTCATAAATAACCCAGCAGTTAAGCTTTCCTGTTACCTGATTGTAGGGAAGATCATGAGACACTATACAAAGGGAGAATGCACCCTGGACACCATTTCAGTTGCAGAACACTGCCTCTAGGGAGCCGAATTGAATTGTTGTACGTTTCTACTGAAGGAATTGTTCAAAGCCTATGAGGATTACTACAAAAGAGCCACTGGGTTCATCTACGACTACCTCATCATGGCATTCGCAATGCGGAAATGGAATTTCCCGGGAGTTAGATAGCCTTTGGAACTCACAAGTGGTCATCCAATGGTAATGAAATTTACACCCTGGAAGTTCTCGGGAGACCCCAACACCAAAGAGGTAAATGAAGAGGCGTTCGCATTCTGGTACAAGAAAATGGTGGAAATAGTGGCTGGGCAGCAAAGGCTCCCAAGGATTTTGTTTGATAGTTATTATGCTCAAATATGGTTCAGGGTCACTCACAAACATAAATACATCGGGACCACCTTTGTGGACGAAACAACGTTTAAAATTAGACTGTTGAAGTTTCAAGTGGATGAAAAGGCATTCCACACTGAAGTCTGCTCCTGGCCCGGAGTAGGGATGGAGATCAGGAGCGGAGTCCATCACTACTCGTTTGAGGGCATGTAGCCAAAACCATTACCAGGGGAGACACTGGATGAGACATTGAATAGAGTGTCACGGCTGCGGCTAACACTAGTACTTGAGGAGCTGGACACGAGAGTAAAAGGCTTCAATCGATTAATGCAAACTCTCACCAGTGTTTCTCCCCTGTTTCCTAATTTTTTAGAATTTCAACGCTCAAATTCGGCATCACCCTCCATATTTGGCATCACCCTCCATAGTTGCACCCATCCTCACTGCCCTGCTACCCACAATGTTTAATTCACCCCCAACAATAACACTAGTTCTAGTAAAAAAGAGTAAGGTACCTAAACCACCTGTAGCTTCTCCTAAGGCCAAGAAAGCTAGAGTCATGGTACCTAGGTAGGTGGTTGATCTCACTGAGGAAGATCAAACGTAGCCTATGGATATAGGGGCACCAATTCAAGAGGAGATGGAGGTGGCCCCCCAGGTAACCATTGAGCTACCTATGTTCAATCCATTCTCAGTTTTGAATGTTCAAACTTCATCTCCACCCCGCACTCATACATATTCACCTCACACTAACCATTCATCGCCTCACATGTCATTCACTTATAAAGACCATTCCACTCACACTCCATCCACATCAGCAACCATTTCAGACCTAGTCAAGCCGAAAAGTAAAAAAAATGGAGACAACGAGGCAGAGGTTAACTTGAGTACAACATTGGTACCTGAGGTTAACCAACCCCTAGTTGGACAAAGCACTTTCCAGGACCTTTTAATTCACGGGGGATCTTTTACCGCAAATACAATGTCCTCGCCCAAGGAGCTGAACCCTTTTCAACAAGAAAATTTGATACTGCAACAAATTTAGGCAACCACAAGCATGGATAACCCAGGGAATCAGCTGCCGCAACAGAACCAACCGACGTCACCACATGAACACTCAGCTAGGTCAATAGATAGTGGTCAACCACTCAGAGAGAGACTGTCGAACCAAGATATGTCTAGGGCTAAGAGTATGTAGACTTGGGGCACAAAACAACTGTACAATTTCATCCAGCGTGCAACATAGTAGGGCGAAGGACTCCATAACGACCTCTAGCAAAGGTTTGAACAACAACAACTGTAGATTAGTACGCTTACTAAAAAGCGCGACTAATTGAAGGGAGAAAAGGAAAGTTTGCAGGAGCAACTGGAGAAGGTGATAGATGTTTTTAAGGATCTCTGGCCAATGGTGATATCTTAGGATGACAAGACACCAGGGGAAATAATGGTTTGCACTGTATTCGAAAGATATATCCACATGAAGACAACTTGTGCGAATCTCAGCAAGGAGAATCAGGAGCTAAAGGAAGCGCTTGCGACTAGACCGGCATTACCAGATCCTACCATCATATACGCTGAGAAGGTCACCGAGAAGCAGAAACATGCAATTGGGATGTAAGAAACCCTAGGGACCATGGTGAAAGAACCCTACAACCTTCTAAAACATTTGCACGAGTGTTCAACCTCATTAACTATGAAGGCTCAACCAATCTCAACACAACTGTAGTAGGTCTAACAGGAAATAAAGGAGGCCACAGACCCCGTTGGCATTAACCTATTGTATAATCAGGTGGAGGAGCTGGAGACCAAAATTTAGAAGATTGAAGAGCATTCAGCTACCACCAAACAGGTCCTCCGAGAACTAAGGCAACCGGTAAACCTTAATGCAGAAAAAATACAACAACTAGCCACGAATGCCGAAATCAAAACTAAGGAAGTATTCAGCAAGCTGCCGGCCATTGCAGGAGAAAAGGGAACTGAAAAAATCGCCACATAAATGAACCAGCTCATGAAGGAATGGCAACAGGTCATTACCGACTTCACCGAACTCAAATATTCAGCGTTGGAAAAGGTTCCCGAGTTGGGGCCCTTGTTTGGACAGGGAGAGGAAACATAGAAGATAGGGCCAGCCATAGAGGCAGGAAGACCAATGGAGACTGAGGCAGCAGAAAAGGATTGACTTGGGATGAGTCAATAACATGTGTTCAGGGCCTGTTGGGGCCCTTGTTTTGAAAATGAAACGGTTTTGAGTCGTAGATAATAGGTGGCGGAGCGCAACCACGATAGACAGGGAGCTATCGCGGTTGCAAAGAGCTGGAGAGCAGGTGGTGCGACAGTTGCAGAAACTAGCACAGATGGCAGGAAGGAGCGACAAGGACAGGAAACGAAACTCCCAGTGAGAAAATTGATAGTTGCGTTGGAAAAGGAACAAATAGACAATCAGCCAACATAGACAGAAGGTTGGGCAGTAGAGGGCTGAGGACGAGAGCCGTAGGAGAGCTCTGTTCTATTCTATTTTGTTCGGTTCTATTCTATTATGTTCTGTTTTATTCTGTAATGTTGTAATCAGTACTTCTGTAATCAACTCTAAGGAGTAATGTAACTATCTGCTATTGATAATGAAATATACTTCTACCTGGGTTTGATGTCCTAAGTTCTATGATAAACATTTGGCTATGATGAATGGGTTGCCCGCTTTTAAATTTTAATTATGCATCTTGAATATGATCGTGAGTAGTATCTTGTGCAAAGTAACTAAATCTTTTTGTAGTTCCTAGTTCTATTTGGTTTGCTCTATGGTTGTGATCAATCGATATCTGATCTGTTCCTAACCTTACTAAGGTCAAGGCACGCCTCGGGTGAGACTCTCTACTCTTCGGAGTAGGGTGAAAATGCCGGCATTGTGCTAGACTACTGCGGAAACCTTGTTGGCCTCTCTCTCTCTCTCCTGAACCTGTGTCTTACTCAAAGACCTTATTTCTTGCTAACAGGAACTACTTCCCATACATCATTATGTATGATATAATCATATTATTTGACCATTGCATATTCTTTCCATACTTGATTGTGCAGTGCGTCTTCAAAAGTGCATGGTTCAACTTGAATGATGTTGCTCATGGCTACAACGTATCCATGGAATCGACATGGTTTCTTGCATTATCTGAAGGTTCCTCTAGGGGAAATATGTCTATCAACAACCTTTAGAGTTTCATGAAGCCATAATGGCCTCTTTCTAGCAAGAGAATCACTTGGAGGAGGATCCAAGGGGTCCATGGGCTCCATGGTTTCAAAAACAATATCATGTGTAGGCTCAGGATCTTCTTGAGAATCCAAGGAATCATCCTTAATTTCAACATTAGTAGGAGGAGGAGGAGTTTCTCTTGCGTTTCCAATAGTTACATCTTCATCAAATGTTACATCCCTGCTAAACTCTATAGTTATTTTACCAAGAACGTATATTCTGTAAGATTTAGAATTTTTACAATAACAAAAAAACATACCTTTCTTGCCTGAAGCTTCTAGCTTGTTCCTCTTTTCCTTTGGCACATGAAAGTAGATAGGGAAACAAAAAATCCTCAAGTGCCCAACCTCAGGATTTTCACTAGTGAATATTTCTCCAGGAGTATTTTTGTTTAAGGATTAATGTGGAGATCTATTTTGAACATAAACGACAATGTTAGAAGCTTCTGATCATGCAACATAGTTTTGAATTATTCCATGATGGTTATGTTCTTTCTTTTGGCCACACCATTTTGTTATTTGTTATATAGTACGGTGGTCTCTTTCCTAATTCCATATTTTCAGAATTCAATGAAACCATTTGAAGTGAAATCTCCTCCATTGTTAGATCTGAAGATTTTGATATACTTTCTATTTTTTTTGTGATACCAAATTTTTAAAGTATTTGAACATGTTAAATGCTTGACTTTATTTTTTTTCAAAAATAAATCCAATTTTTTTCGAGAAAATAATCCACAAAAATTATATAACACAAGTAGCCACTAAGAGAAGTTACAGGCATAGGTCCACATAAATCAGAATGTACAAAATGAAGTACCTAATTGGTTTTTATTTTTATTGAAGAGAATGGTCCCTTTATATGCTTTCCACTTGCACACCCTTAGAAAACTCCATCATGATCCAATATAATCTCTGGTATTATAGAAACCATATTTATCACATGGGGAAATGATTTATAGTGCAGATGAGCGAACCTTCGATGCCAAAGTTCACATTTATGACTCTTGTCATGAATCAACAAATGCATTGGTCTTCCATTTAATTTATAGAGACCTTCAATTCTAGATCCTAGAGAGAAGGCACCTCTCATGCTATATCTCATTGGACAAGTGAGAAATTTTCCATTTATGAAAGAAACTTTCATTCCTTTATCTTCTAAAGTATATATAGATATAATATTATTTTTTAGACCTGGTACAGACAAAACTTCTTGAAGAGATATAGTTTTACCTTCATATAGATGAAAAGAAATAAAAACAAATCCCTTTATTAGGATATGTAGAGTAATCTCCAAGTATTTTTTTCAAATCCATCTCCCTCTCAAGTAGATTTGAAAGAACTTATTTTAAACCAGTAAATTTCCTTGAAGCACCACTATAAACCAACCATCACAAGAATCTACCGGAGAGGAATTAGAAAAGAAGAAACAAGAAAGTACTCTAACTATTTCTCAGTTGAATTATTATCATACCTTGGGTTTATTGAAGTCTTGAAAGAATGGTGGCTTCCTTTACGAAAAATAGGAGATTCTCTTCTTCTTCTATAATAATATATGAATTTGTTGCTATGATTATTGAAGTTAGATCTTGGTGTTCTTTTGTTTTTCAGGATAGTCATGAGAATAGTAGCCATGCCTATGGAAGTTGTAGCATTGAAATTATGATAGGTCCATGTTCCATTTATAGGAACTATTGGATCTGGGATCAGGCTTTCTTGAAAATTAATTACCTTTTATTCATTTCTGATTCTTGCCTTCGACAAAAAAAGTAGTAGGTTCTCCCTCTTCATGCTCGAGAATTCTGCCTCTGGAAAACATTCTGGTCTCTTCTTGACTATACTTTCCCAAGAGCTTATCAAATGTGGGAAACTTATCAATATTGCTTATGGTAGTAATAAAAGTATCCCAAGTAGGAGAAAGGCCTATAATACTAATCAACACCAACTCTTTATCAGACACAATTTCACCAAACACTTGATATTTGATCCTTGATTTTTGATATCCTCATGAAGTGTAACAACCTTAGGTTAAAATTTCATTTAATAAAAGTTAATCAATGAAAAGTAAGACCACGGTGAAGGGACACTTATTCTGAGCTGAATGTTGGGAAAAATATCCTAGTGGGAATCACTTGATGTGTTTATGGCTAAGGGGAAAATTTCAAAGGCTATGGCTAAGGCTTTGGAGAGGCAAAAGAGTATTTTGGCATTTATTTATGAAAATAAAGGAAATTAGAAGAAAAGGAAGATGAAAGGTCACATGTTGCATGTGAGGAGGAAAATGAAGGAGAAGAGCACTAAGAGGAGAAAGAAAGCAATAAAGCAAAGGAAGGAAAAACAAGGAAAGGAAAGCAAAGGAAAGCAAAGGAACTCAAAGGAAAGCATAGGAAAGGAAGGATCGAGCAAGGAAAAGTTGGATCAAACAACTTTAGCGAGAATACTTGTAGATAACAGGTGTAGGGATTTATAGGGTAAGTTCCTTAGATCAAAAACCAAAGCTCACCACTCACAAACATATCACATATCAGTACACCAATATTTTACATGGTTAAAACCCTCGAAGAGGGAAACAGTCCATGGCCTAAGCCAACGCGGCCACTTCAGGAAATTTATTATTATAAAGAAAGAAATTTTACATAAGCTTCTCTCATAAATAGTCACCGGAAAAATGACCCTCCATGCTCTTTAAATATAGATTAGGGACTAATCAGGTGTTAAGCCACAAATTAAGTGTCGGTAATACCGAGGAGAGAATAAACCATCAGATCACTACATATTGTGACCGTCAGATTATAAGTTACAAAAGTAAATAGTAAAGAAACACACTTTACATAACTCTATGCTATACCAAGTTATACTTAACTATTTCCTATGTGTCAAAATATCCTAATATCCCCCCTTAAGAACAACTTGGGATAGGATTTAAGGATTTACAAAGGTGACACAATAGGAGAAGGAAGGAGGCATTAGAGCCTATCCCCCCTTAATGATAACTTTACCAAACTCCAAGCATAGATCAAATTTTGGTAAACTTCGCTTCTGTGAGAGCCTTTGTAAAGATATCAGGAACTTGATCATTGGTTGAACAATGGTGCACTTCAAGAACATGACCATTAATGATATTTTTGATGAAGTGTATGTGTAGCTCAATGTGTTTCATGCACTGATTCTGAACTGGATCTTTGCATAGCTAAATGACACTCTAATTGTCACACCAAAGTGTAGTTGGATTCTATTGATGAAGACCAAATTTGGACAGGGTCTGACGAAGCCACAAGGCTTCCTTATTGGCTTCAACAACACCACAATACTCTGCTTTTGTCGAAGAAAGAGAGATGGAACTTTTTCTTAGAAGACCATGTAATAGGTCCTGAACCAAGAGTGAATACATAACCTGTAGTAGACTTTCGATCATCAGGGTCACCAGGCCAATCAAAATTAGTGAAACCAAAAAACAATGGAGATGCTCCTGCATTGTAATGAATCCTGAACTGAACTATACCTCAAATATATTGGAGTATTTGTTTCGTTGCTTTCCAATGACTTTCATGAGGTTTGTGAATAAACCGAGCAACAATACCAAAAATAAAGGAAAGGCCAGGACGGGTATGGGTTAGATACATAAGTTTACCAACAAGTTGATGGTATAAGGTAGCATCAACTTCAGGGGAAGTACAAGTGACTGAAATCTTGACTCTAGATTGAAAGGGAGAATGGGTTGGCTTACAATATTCCATGTGAAAATGGCATAGAATATCACAGGCATACTTGGATTGAGAAAGGGTAATAACTTCTTAGGATTGCAAGGCTTGAAGACCAAGGAAATAATGCAAGTACCCTAAGTATCTCATTTCAAACTTATTTTTGATGCTATATTTCATACGGTTTATATGGTTGGGATCACTACTAGTAAGGATAATATCATCAACATAAAGAACAAGGATGATTAGGGACTTACCCACTTTCTTGGTGTAGACAGTGTTGTCGGAATGACAACTAGAAAGCCATTATCTAAGAGAAAGCTATCCATTTTGGCATACCAAGCCCAAGGGGCTTGTTTGAGACCATAGAGAGACTTCCTAAGGTGAAAAACAAGGCTAGAGTTGTTTTGGATAAAGCCAAGAGATTTTTACATGTATATTTTTTCATGCAAGTCCCCATGTAAGAAGGAGGATTTAACATTCATCTGATGGACTTCCCATTTAAAGGAGAAAGAAAGGGAAATAAAAAGGTAGATAGAATTCATTTTGGAAATAAGGGAGAAGGTTTCAGTATAGTCAATGCCTTCAACTTGTGAAAATCCTTTAGAAAAAAGACGAGCTTTATGTTTATCCACTTTTACATTTGGTCCAAAATTTGTTCTGTAAACCCATTTGCATCTGAGAAGTTTTCTTCCCTTTGGAGGAGGAACAAGATCCCAAGTTTCATTTTCCAATAAGGAAATATATTCCTCATTCATAGTTGCATCCCAATCTGGATGACCTGAAGCTTCTTTAAAGGTATCTGGATCATGATTTTCTAGAACTTGAGCCAATAAGGAAGAGGCTCTATTGAACTGTGAATGTGTATGACGTTGATCTACAGGGTCACCTGCAAGAACCTGCTGCATCCGGAGTAGAGTGAACCCATTTTGGAAGTTGTGGAGCTGAAGGAGGATCCTAAGGAGGTGGAGGAATATTTTCAACCCCGCTGTCATCATCTGAAGCAGCAGGAATGTTGTCAGAAGTAGAAGAAATAGAGAGAGGTGGCACATATGCCGAATTAGGCTTGCAGGCCCAAGGTGGCACACCCGCCAAACTAGGCTCGAAAGCCGATATAATTTCATGAAATTTTACATCTCTTCTAATTCTTACATTTTGGATTTGGGTTGAAGAATTTTATATTCTTTTACATCTTCAGAATATCCAACAAAAATGCATTTTTCACTCTTAGGTTCTAAGGCTTTATGTTTCTCATCAGGAATATGGGTCCAAGCTTCACTTCCAAAAATACGAAAGTGACTTACATCTGGTTTGATTGAGCTCCAGGATTCTTCTGGAGTGATATTCCTTAAAACCTTAGTAGGAGTGAGATTTACTATGTAATTGGCATAGTTAATTGCTTCTGCCCAAAAATTAAGACTAAGTCCTTTAGATTGTTAACATATTCTCCTCCATTGTCAGATCTTAACTTAAGAATGTGATGTCCATATTGTTTGTCAACAAAGGCCTTAAAGGCCAAGAACATGTTAAAAACTTCACTCTTGAGTTTTAAGAAGTATCCCCAAGTGTGTCTAGAAAATTCATCAATGAAAGTTAAGAAGTACTTGTAGCCAGAGAAAGAAACAACTAGAAGTGGACCACATAAATCACTGTGCATAAGATGCAAAGGGGCTGAGGCGTGCCAAGAGGCATGTTTTTCAAAACTATCGTGATGATGTTTTTCAAGTACACAACTGGAACAAACACCTTCTCGGCAAGATACCATATGAATTCCTATCACCATATTTTCTTTACATATAGTTTGAAGAGAGCGATAGTTTAAGCGACCAAATCTCTCATGCCAAAGTTTTCTCATTTCATCATTATGAGCAACAAAAACGGAGGGAAGAAATGATGACCCAAAGTTGTCAAACTTATACAACCTTGTGGAATCATTAGCAATTCCAGTAGCTAAAATATGTCTAGGATATCTTAGGTCCTTAATTACAACATCATGAGGTGAGGATTCTACGATTTTCCCTTCATCTGAATGAGTTATCTGATAAAAAGATAGAAGGTTGCAGTACAAGGTAGGAACACATAATACATCATTAAACTGAACATTATATAGATGAATGGTTCGAGACCCTACAACACTAAGAGATCTATCATCCCCAACATAAATATTTTTGGTGTTACAATCATTTAAAGAATAAAACATGACTTTATTTTTGGCCATGTGGTAAGAGGATCTAGAATCAATGAGCCACTCATGAGAATGAGAATAAGAAGATACATTCAATGCATAACCAAATATTTATGCTTGATAACCACATGCAGAAAGTTCCATTCCCGAAGATGAAGTTGAAGAGTTCTCCAAATGGATGTTGTGCTTCTCCATTGCTTCTTCCAAGGCTTTCATCTTCTTAAAACATTTTCACTCTATGTGGCCATCACGATTACAAAAGTTTCAATTTCTATCTGTCTTCTTCCATTTGTTTTTATTTTCCTTATCAGTTTGTTGATTTTCTTTTTCAGTTTGCGGCTGATATTGCTTAATACCCTTGTTTGGTTTTGTACCATTCTTTTTAGGATACTTCTTATTAGGATTCTTTGGATTTGGCTTTTGTTGGGATACTAAGGCTTTCATAGAATAGTTTCCAGTATTAATAAGACCAAGGTGTAAGATTTTTTCTTGTTCTCTTATCAAAGAATCACAAAAGGCATCAAAAGAGGGGGACTTGTAGGATGTTCCTTGAGAAATGAGGGCTTCTCTAGTGGAATGGAAGGTGGAAACAAATACAAAGTATGCAGGGCCTAGCTTAGCAAGAATGGAATAGATAAAACTACCATATTCCTTTTTGACCTTACAACCTTCTAAAAGAAGTCTAAGGGTATTGAATTTGGAAAAAAAGTCTTCAATGGGGGGGAAATTATTGGGGTCCAAAGTAAGAAACTCATTTTCAAGCTGGTGGGACCTGATATCATTTTGAATTCCAAAAACAAAATTTAGTTTTTTCATAGCTTCATAAGGGGAGTCAATTTCTTGGATATGAAATCTAAGATCTTGAGCAATGGACACTCTTATCAACCTGCATGCTTTATCTTTTTTATTCTCCCATTTAGCCAATGTATCTTCATCAGTAGGTTTAGATTCTAGTCCCGCGGCTATTCTATAAAGCCCTTTACTTCTAAGTAAGTCTACCATGTAGGATAGGCATTGGAAATAATTGGTGTTGTTAAGAAAAATCGGGCATGCACTTTTCATTTTTTTAAAACTGAAGCTATAAGGTTGAAACTAACTACTCCAATGGAAGGATCTCAAAAAATTAGGTCGGTTAAAAAAAAACGGCTCTGAAAATGCCTTCTGGATGAAGAAGTTATGTATTTTTGAAGAAAAGTTGTAGTAGATGCCGAGTAGTCATGTGATAGGTTGAAAGTTGATGATGAAGTTGTACCATTTAAAAAAAAAAAATCCCCCCACTTTTCCAAAATTAATATAATAACTTCAATTTTTTTTAACTATTTTATGTGACCCACTTTTATAAATAAGTGAGAGTCACTTTTACAATGTTACTTTATGAACTAACAACCAATTAGAATGAAACTTAAATAAAAGATAAAGTGGCTTTAGACTGTAAGTGACTCACTTTTTATACTGGGTGAGAAACACTATTACATAAAGTAACTTTAAAACATAAGTTACACATTGTTTTTTTTTTTAACTTGACAAATTTTTTTATAGAAAAAGTAACTTGACAAAGAGATTTGAACCCAAGACCTCTATTCTCATAAAATAACTTTAGACCAAGTGAGCTAGTAAAAATATTTAGTAATTTTTGGAAATGAGAAAGGGGTTTTTTTCTTTTCTTTTGGGTGCATGTTTTTTCTTGCAAAAAACTACCACACAAATGAAAAAATAGAAAAAATGAAACCCTTTTGGATTTCTGTTAGATTTACGGCTAGTCTATCCATAAACTATATATTTTTCTCACTATTTTTTATTTCCCGAGATCACACAAAGTTGCGGGGAAAGAGCATACATAGGAGAAAAATCCCGCCTTTCTGTTTCTGTTTTTCCAACTCGCACACAACACAAAACAAAGAGCATACACATAGAAGAGAGTATATATCCGATAATTAAAAAATGACTATAAACCAAAATAAACAGAGGGATATAAAAATATAACTGCAAAAAAACTTTATGCCTCTAGATCTAAAATGACATAGCTAGGGCACCCAGAAACTGTTTTGCATGAAATGAAAGGGACTCACTAGAAAAGAGGCTCCAGACATAACAAATCAGTTCTCCTGTCTTGAAAGTGGTTAGAAGTAGCAGATCTGGAAAACGATAGTCATATGCAGTCAAAATCGGCTTCAGATTTAGATTAACAACAGATGCAACCCTCAAAACAACTCTGATACCATGTATGAATTTACATGGTAAGTTACTTAGATAGAAAACCAAAGGTCACTGCTCACATAGATCACAGATCAATACACTATTATTTCACGTGGTTAAAATCCTCTAAGAGGGAAACATTCCACGACCTGAGCCAACGTGACCACTTCAGGAAATTTATGTAATATTCCTAAATTAGCATGCAACTAATTGAAATATTAATTTTGCTCTTGACATTTAGTTAGATGAATAAATGGGTAGGGAGATCCCTAAATCTCTTAAGTAGGCATAAAGTCCCTCTTAATGTGAAAAGGGATCATATTCATAGCTAGATAAAAGCACCCTCATGTGTGAACAGGGGCTAATGCATGTGGATAAGGTCAAGTTTGACTAAGTCAACAACGTTGGTATGGGAGGAGTGGATCATCAATAGAGACAACACAATGTGAATGGGAGGAATATTCCATGATGGTGGAGTCCCTAATGAGTGGGACCCAAGGTGAGAAGGCTCAAATTTGTTTATAAGGAAGGAAAGGCAGCTATAGGGAGGCATGTTATTGATTATTGATTTTATGGTATGCATGACTATTTTGCATTCTTCAGTTGTTTAGCTAAGATTGCTGGTGCTTTTTAGCACTGGGTGTTCCCAAGTGGGAATACCATCTCCTTTCTTGAAAGGCCTCTTGGGGGAGAATTGCACTTCATTTTCCACACTTAGGCTTAAGGCCAAGCTTTAGTCTTCAACTACAATGTAGTTTCTGCAGGGTATTGTGTTGTGTTGCAGGGTGTTGCAGGGTGTTGCAGTGGAGGGTTGAGAAACCCACTTTCGGAGCTAGTTTTTCAGAGGATGAAGCATTATTTTCTTTTAGAGGTCAGCAAGGGAGGTTATTGAGCTTTCTTTCACATATTGGCACCAGGCCAACATATTCCCATCATCTACAATGCAATATCCCTCTTTGACTGCGTTATTTCAGTGAGAATTTGCAGTGGGGGTTTCAGTGCTTGATTTGGAGGGTGAGATCTTCAGTGTTAGGATCAGAATTTCACTTCAAGGATCTATTTGAGGAGATATATTCATTATGTGTATTATCTACAACCATATTCATCCATTTATTCAGTAGTAGCTGCTATTAAGCCCTAGGGCTGCATTCCAGAATTTTGGCATTTTGTATACTTCAGGAAATCCTTCCCGGGTTGTCTTGAAAATGTATTTGGGAGCATAGATATCTGTTCCTGGAATTATTTGAGCCCTATAAATTTAGATCTATGTATTAAAATTTTCCAGCAGTAGTTATATCTAATAAAACTGTGTTGTCATAGGCTTGGGTATTTGTTGTGTAGCAGTGTTATTTATATTTCATGTACATGTTCTCTTGAGTCTTGTTTTGCCAATCTTGAGTGACTACTTCCTCAAGGAATTGTATACATTTTGCTGCTATGATCTTAATGTGATGGCTATATGATATTCCTACATTACATGTGTTGATTTTTCACTGCTATTTCCATTATTATGTTCATTCTTTGCTGCTTCCCCATTTGGGAACATTACAATTTATTAATATAAATAAAGGAAATTTACATAAGCTTCTCTCATAAACAGTCACCGGACAAATGAACCTCCATGCTCTTTAAATAGAGATCATGGACCAATCAGGTGTTAATCCATGGATCACGTGTCAGTAATACCGAGGAGAGAATGAGCCGTCAGATCACTACATATCGTGACCATCGAATTATAAGCTACAAAAGTACATAGTAAATAAACACACTTTACTGAACTCTACACTAGACCGAGTTATACTTAACTATTTCCTGTGTGTCAGAATATCCTAACAACAAGTTGCATGTATTATTTCCTAGATGGGTTTGACATGCATGGTATGTTCATGTTGGTACTTGGTTATTTTTTTGTCATTGTAATGGGTTTTTTTGGGTTGGAAAATGTATTTTAGCCTAGCCTTGCTATTTACGGATAACCATTGTGTGATGGGGCTATTTTTGGTTTGAGAATTGGATTGTCAAATGATTTTGGATCCGGGTGATGTGGTCTCAGGAAAATTCCCAAAGGCATATGAATGCCTTGAACGATAATGGTGGGATACATAATAAAGCCTCAGGGTGGAGATGGGAAAATTCCTCAAGGTATTGGAGAAGAAATTTTTTAGACATCTAAGCTCAGTTTGGTTTTGTGATCTCAGCATCGATTTAGGTGAGATCACGGAATGACGAGGGTGGAGGTGGTTTAACCTCTATATTCTCTTGGTTATTTTGGATTGGTTTATCCTATGATATCCCACATTCATGCTTGGAATATGGCACGTGGGTGATTGGCTAAAAGAAAGAATCGGTTCAACCAATCTATGGTCGGGTGGTACATGGAAGTCCCGAACTTGGTTGAAATTTTCCTATGTCTATAAGAGCTAAGTTTCTCTTGATTTTTATAAGGAAATGTACTTGTTATTATGTGGCTTTAATGGTTTTTATATCATTGATGTTTATCTGGTTATATGCTAGTTATAAGCATGGTTATATGGAAGATCTCTGTCATGGCTCTATTCATGTTTTTGCTTGTAACTGAATGAATAATGAATGCAAGACCTAATTGATGTTATGAAAGATAATGTGAGAAGAAAGATACACTTCTTGTTAAACCTTAGATAAATTTTTAGTCTCTTATGCTTAGACTTGCATCCATGACCTGTAGGTTGCATATTTACTGTAATATCTCAAAATGGAATAATGCATTGATACACAACACAATATAAGAACTGAAGCAAAGTAAAAAATAAATATAAATACACATAAAAATATACAAAGAAGCTGAGAAATTTTATTCTATGGGAGGTGAATATAAAGTACAACAATGCTCAAAATATGAGACACTCAAGCTAAAGAGATGGCCTAGAATGACCCTGAAATGATCCCACAAGAGGGACTGCGTAACTGCTAAATTGCTGGAAGGTAAAATGCACTGTTCGTGTTGCAACTATTGGGACTACAACTGCCATAAAGATATAAAGTCAGATATGAGAGCTCCGATGATGCTGAAAATAGAGATCTAGGCTCTATGATGGACACCCAAGATAACCCATAAAGGATTTCTCAGATCTGTCAATCTAATAAAATCACCCTCTTAGGGCTTGCAATATGTAGCTGCTGGGTATGCATATCTACTACATGAACTGATGATATGATGACTACAATTATGTACAATCATCTCTATGCAAGAAGGGTTGATCCCTTCACTAGATCCTTGGGCTAAAAGCTCAAGATCTAGCTCCTCTAGTCTCCTCCAATGAATATAGCTATTGATCACTCAACAACTTCAGAAAACTGCGCTGTAAGGGAGGGAGGCTCAATAAAATGCTGCTAGATATGTCAATACAACTCCAGAATGATGGGAAAAATAGATAAAATGTGAGGAGATGATCCCTCACAGGATTTCCAGCTGAAATGCTGAAAACTTCCTTCCTCCAATAGATCTACAAGACTGCACTGTGCAATCCTTGAAGGGACTGCTTCTGTAGGGAGGTAAAATACAATGGCCTCAATTCCGAATATAGATCTAATGCTCCTGGAAGACTGAATATGAAGAACAAAGTGAAGGATGGATCCTCCATGGGTTTCCTAGCTAGAATGCTAGAAACAACCTCCTAAAGATGGCACCAATGCCTGATGAGGGATGCAGCTCAATAGAATACCTTCCCAGAGTAGGGACACAATTTCCCCATGGATAAGGGTGGGATTTCCACTCGGAAACACCCTCTGCTAAACAACATTGTAGACTTAGCTAAACAACTCAAGAATGCACATAAATGTCCTAAGACAAATCCAGATCTAAGTAGATCAAAGAATAATCCAAGTATCCAAATCTCGTTTTATTGTGCCTTCACCTTTATTATATAGATCATGAGCCTTCCATAGCCTAGGCCCACTCCATAACTGCACTGTACATGTGGACATAAGTCTCCATGGTTGGTTGTGCCGTTTCTCCATGTCCTCCATCATGTTCACATGGGGTGATCACCCTCTCCATCATGTGTGCATTAAATGCATCACTCCCTCCACTAACTTATCATAAGTGCCTTATGATCTTACTTTGAATGCACTATGATCTCAGTTGACCTCTTCAAAGATCCTCATGATTTTATATTTAAGATCCATAATATTTATTTGACTGTTTCATCTTCCATGATCTATCTCATAAATGAGACACGATCTCCACTCCTTTGTCATTAATGGAGCTGCTCCACTACTCCATGATTTAGATCTAGATCTAGAATATCCAGATACACACATCAAAAGTGGATTTTATTCATTTTTGAGGATTATGGGTCCCTCCACCCTTTTATTTAATTAATTAATTAAGTTTATTAAGAACTCTAATATTCCAAATATCATGTGAAAATATGGGAATATTACATTTAACAAGTGTTTGACATAATGTCAGTCTTGGTTGGGGAAGGTTAGGTAAAGTCCTTGATCAATTTTGTTAACAAAATCATTTTCTTCATGTTTTTCATGAGTTCTGAAAGTTTCATGGTGTTTTGGCCAAAGGCTAAGCCCCAACCTTGGAAAATATCCTTAAATATCTGAGTCACTGGCATAGCTCTAGCAGAAAAAGGCTACAGTCACACTCAAGAAGTATCATGGGAGAAACTGGGTGTCTCAGTCGCTTGGAGGGCTTGACAAGGGAGTGAATAGGGCTCCCGTTCAACAAAAAGGTGAGTTGTATCAGGTACAAAGGTCTAAGAAGGGTGGGTCAGACCTTGGGGGCCATGTTGCATCAGAAACAGGTTAGTAAGGTCTGGTTGTGCTGACTCCATTTCATTAAGGTCATCTAGGAGGTTGAGTCATGTATTAGTAACCCTCATCTCATGTCTACCTTGGGTAAGCTCGTTGAAGTGGATAGATGTGGGAGGAGGAGTGTTACAGTGTGGTATCTGAGCGAGTTATTCTCTCTTTGGGTAAAGTATGACGTTTTCAAGGTTGTGGTTGTTATGTGTGGGGTCATGGTATACATTTGGTATGGTCATGGATGATTTTTTTATGTTGTTATGTTGATTACATGGTATTTTTATGATTATAAATGTAAATGCTAATGTGGACTGATCTTGCAGATGAGATAAGCCTCCCTTGAACATCACTAGGGTATGGATTTGATTTGGTATCTATTTGGTCTATTTGACATGGTACACTTGTAGGAAGAAGAGAATACAAGATGACAAGAAAAATGGTAGACTACAATTCCCATGACTCTCCGTACGTATTAGTAGGGAAGCGAGAAGAAGAGTACTCTCCTAGTATAGCAAATACATTGAGGAGCTCAAGGGTACAGATAAAAGGTTGCAAAACAAACAATGTCATGTTGGTTGAGGCTCAAGAAAGACTTGCAATGGATCAAGAGAAGAAAGTAGAGGTTAATTCAGTGATTCTTCAGAGTTTATTAGATTTACGGAAATAGGGACAGATGGGGATCAATCAAGAGGAGGAAGAGAAAAATAATGGAGCCTATGGTAGCATGTATCAATCCAGATATAGGCTGGATAGAGGGGACACAGTTAAAGGTGGGAGATCAATGGATACACCTGACTGGGGAAATGGTATATATGGGCATCATTATAGTTTCTCATCCAATAGACATCATCACAGTCATTACCATCATCACCCTTATAGGAGGAGGGAGTATTTAATTGAGGAGTTCAATAAAGTGAATCTTCCTACATTTGAAGGAGAGATGAAGAAGTCACAATATGCAGAGGCGTGGTTGCTTGGGATGAAGAAATTCTTCATATTTCATAGCTACTTAGAAAACATGAAAGCCAAGATAACCACCTTCAGTCTTAAAGGGAAAGTAGATATTTGGTGGGAATATGTGAAGAATGTCAAGGGAATTTAGGAGGAATACTTGATTTGGGATGACTTTGAGAGGATATTCAAGAAGAAGTACCTATCAGAGCGGTACTATGATGACATATCTAACGAGTTTTACGAGCTACATATGGGTTCTATGACAAATGATGACTATAATAACTGGTTTTGGAGTGGTTGAGATATGTGCCATATCTCAAGGAGGAGAAGGTAATATTCAATGATTCATCAGTGGTTTGCAAGCAAAATATAGAGAATGGATTTTTTTTATGAGCCTAGATCATTGGAGGAATCCATCTGGAATTTGAGGCATTGCTATGAATAGTCAAAGCACAAAGCTAAGCCTAAACATGATTTAAAGGGAAATGATAAGGTAAGATCGAAATGACCACTAATGCGAGGAAGACCTCAAGATGTAGGTGAGAAGGAAAATGTGGTTCCTTACAATAAGTTCAATACAATTGAGAAGGGAGATGCATCACATCCTAGAAAGTAACAAAATATAGGTGATAGTAGATGTTAACACTGGAAAATCGTACAAGAAAAATACATCAGAAAATGTCAAGCAGAAGGTACAAATAAAGATTTACAGGGAAGAAATACATTATAGGAGCTAAAAATTTTAACTTTTCCTAAGGTCAAGCAGGAAAATTTATTGAACTACACATAGGAAGCACTGGCCCTAGGCGATCATTGCGGCTTTTTCTTCGATATCCATGAAGATCATTGCGACTATCCCTCAAAGTGCCACCCAGTCTAGAGGATGTGGAAAGTCACCATCCGAGACCACTTGGAACACTTGTTGAAAAATTTCTCACTCAAGCTAGCCAAGTACAACCACCTTGGAGCCACCTTGAGGCTTTAGTGTAACACACAAAGTAATCATACCACCACATTGTGTCAACATCGATATTCTACCAAGGGAGGAAGGGAAAATTTAAAATTTGTCTATAAAAGCCAACCATGGGAAGAGAAACAGGAGAACACATTGTTATGCTAGCCAAATTGCTCAGAAGCAAACCCACTTGTGTTGTCAAACAACAAGAGGATTGGAAGGATTCAATTGTTGGCCATCCAAAACCTCAATCCAAGAGAGAAGAGCTCACCATGTGTCCGTCGATATACGATCCTTCGAGAGGTAAGAGAGGCTTATTGAAAGCTTAAGGGGAAGAGACCCCCTTGTCTTGGATATTGGAGCTTCGTAGCTCTAAGGATCCACTGTAAGAGATTTAACATTCTATCTTCTACTACTACCAGCACCTAATAAAGGGAGAGAGGTCTCCATTGTTGAGGTATTAGTGTTTTTTCTTGATTTAGCATGTTCTTTTACATGTTCTTTTGCTTTTATTTCTTTGTTTATGTAGCATGTTATGTTTCCATTTAAATTAGCTTATTACATGTTGAACTTGTTCCACTAACATTTGACAAACCAATTAACCCGTGACTTGCTTATAGGAAAGAAGCCTCCCTATTAAGCACAATGTATTTCGCTCGCCCATGCGTCAAATACACTACAAAAGGAATGGCAATGCCACTATATTCTTTCTTTTGAGCTAATGGTTGTTGATTCAACTCCTCTCTCGTGCTTAGAATTGCTACAAAAACAATCTTGCTTCCTCTCAACACGTTTCAGTAACCCTCAGTGAGAAATTTGGCTTATAGAAGGAAAAAAATTTCAGTCTCTGCAATCCCCATGCATTCAGTTTCTACAGATGCATGGTATTCACGTCTGTGTGAAGATAAGCCGCGTGGTAGGAAGTGATCTCAATTTTCAATTTTGTTTCTGAATTTTTGCAGTTGTAAGGTGTTGGCAACGCATAAGAAATTTTCCATCACTATTCTCTGGTATTTCATGACTGGTTAGGACACTTTTTTCTGGAGTTTAGCCTAGCAAATAAATTTCTTTAATTTTAGTTTTTTTATCATTGCAAATCACACATAGTTTAAGTAGGGGAAAGTAAGTGGCCTTCAATCCACATATGCTATCTGAACAAAAAATTTGCGGGTAAAATATACTGAAGACATAGAGTAATTAGCATAAAATTAAGTAGCCCATACATCCACACATCTTTAGCTAATTCTTATTTTTCAAATTTTGCATTATTTTAGTTCAATTTTTGCATTAGGATTCGGGACTAGGACCAAACTATCGAAAATAAAGCAAGTAATCTCTGCCACCCTTGCACCTCAAGGTGAGCCTGGGTATGCATATGAACACTTTCTTAAGATAATTTTCCATCTCCCTATAGCGCAAAACTTAGTCTAACTAGGCAAGGTGTAAGCGACCCATAATCTGCACATCGTTTATTTTTGCAAGGAACAATCACACAGAGTGTAATTAGAGAAGGATTGTAAAGGATCACCAGATATCCACATATCATAACACTTGTGATTGTACACTCCAAAGCACACATGAAGCATTGATAAGAATTGGATTAAAAGCCACCCAGTGTGTTGGGACCTTTTTCCTCTTCTTACAATTACTTCACCAAGGCACACCTCTAAAAATAACCACTAATCGAACTCACTAAATTCTCCCCACAGGGGCCACAAAATAAATTATAGTTCAAGTTAGGACCATTGGGGGTAGGCATCTAATAAGACGCTATGGTGATTCTACATTTTGAAACATAGATGTTGACTTTTTAGGGAGCTTAAAATCTGTCTATCCGCCCATGAAACAAATACCCGAGTGTTACCAGAGACCCATTTCAGAGGGGGTTAAGCTTAGGCCCAGTACGTGCGTCGGTAATTTTTGGGGCTACCTGAACCATATAGTTCTCGGTACCAGTAGCTTAATACCAAGAAGCTCGAGACTCGAACTCTCATGTGGGACGATGGTACTTTAGTGGCCAAATATAGGGCATCCTTCCCTATAGGTGACGGTGTAGGCAACACTAGATCCTCTTACCTTTACCTTGGTTGATTTTTCGACTGCTGGAAGGTGTTGCCAGTTATTTCAGGATGTTAGCCCTAGTACCCATAAGAAGAAACCTTTGCAAGGCTCAGTTACATTTGAGAGTGTAAGGACGATTAGGTATTTTTAGGCTTTTGAGTATCATATGCAAAACAACCAAACCATATTTTTTGCTTACTTGATCACATAGCATTAATCTAAAGGAAAAATTACCTCCTATTTTTTCCCTTTGTTTTATGTATGTGATCATGTTTTCTTTGATAGTAATCTTCCTTCTCTCAGTAAACCCAAAATATTTCCAATATTAAGCTATTTGACACCATAACGGACCCAATGGGACCTCATTGATATAGACTTTTTTTCGGCCTCCCCCTATTAGAGAGAGGATTACCAGGTATTTCTCCATTTAGGCGTAAAAGATGACACACTGCCACCATTATCGGTTCATTCTTTATCGAGGAATTTTTGGTTGAAAACCCCCAAGGGTCACCCAATACCACACCAGTGGAAACCCCATTAGGGTCACCCAATACCACACCAGTGGAAACCCCATTAGGGTCACCACACTCAACTCCTCGCACAACCCCCATAGGGCAGAGGAGCACTACCCCTTTGGGGAGTTAACATAACACACAATAGGGTATGTCATAGGGTAATATTCCCTAGGCACCCCCATAAACCATTACACTTAAATACCCATGTTTCCACAGTACAAAATGGCAGTCAATACTCAGTTACCATTTTTAGCATCATTAAACCTTCCAGATCTATCAAAGCTAACTAATGACCCCATTTCACATAGCCATGATTGGTCCCCCATGACCACGAATCTCCCCTCAAATATACAAAAATTCAAAGGGAATCAAGCGGAAGGCCCTGAAAATCATATTATGATTTTCCACTTATGGTGTTCATCCAATAGTATTATTTTCGATACTATTCGACTGAGACTATTTCAACACACCCTAATTGGGTCTATTGTGAAATGGTATGTTGAAAATCCTTCTGCTTCAAATGGAACCTTTAGCACCCTCTCTACCATGTTCCTCACTTTTTTCAGCTACCATCCACCATGATTCAAGGATGGAATTGTTGACTCATTTTAGTAAAATGCCAGCTATCCATATCTCGGACCATCTCCACGAATGGCGACGATGTCGTAGTTTGTGAAAAGACAAACTCGATGATAGATTTTATTGGACTTGTTTTTGAAAACTCTCACATCAGATATCTAAAAAGATGTGGCGACACAAAGACCTACCTCCAAGGAGAACGCCATTTGCAAATCCTAGCAACTTGAACTCTTCTATACCCAGTTAGGATATATCTATAATGTCCTGCCAAACACCCAACGCCTAAAAACTTATAGAGAATTTCCAGGCACGTCAAATACCACACACAACTTGATTGGGTCATTGAACCAAGGTCACTTAGGAAATAGTATCTTGTACCTGATTTATTCGTATGATTCTACCCAGAACACGATGCAACCCGGTTACCACCGAAGTCAATCTACACCTTTGCAGAATATGATGAATAGGGTGTCATCATACCACCAAAATCAAGGAGGTTCGTACCCTCCCTAGTAGGGAACCCAATACTCAGCGAGGAATGTTGATGGAAGAGATTCCCCCCAACAACCATAAATTAACCAAGGACAGGGAAATCAATATTCTCCTTTCCCCGCGTGAAATCCACCACCGCAGAACAATGTGCTGGTGGACTTAGTGCAACCATCTCAGGATCATCAACGTCGATATTATGACCAGGGGAACCGTAATAATCCTCCTAAAACTGCAAGAAAGAAGCCTAAGAATAAACAAAAGGGAGACTCTGGACACAGGGTAGTAACCAGCAATGCCCCCCACAATCTCAGTCTAGGGGAAACCCCAACCGAAATCAAAACCAGGAGCCAAAAAACAACTCCCATGGGCAGAACAAGAGGTCTAGTCTAAGGAAAAACCATTCTTGTGCCATATGTGGTGAATACGACCATTACACTCACCATTTTCCCAAAATCCCTGAACTGAAAAAAAACTTTAGGTAACTGTGGACAAGGGGGACCTACACAACAAACTGTTGTAATGCAGGAGCCCTTTCCCCACCAATGGTTAAAAACCAACAAAAACAACCAGCCCAAAATGATATCGAGAGTGGAAACCATGAAATTTACATGACTGGAGAATAAATGTTCTTCCAAATAAGGAACAAGAACTATGATGCCTCTCCAGACACCAACCCATCAGGTACAAGCATGAGTGCACCTATTGCATCGCTGACCATATCCAAAGTACCTATTGAGCCCCTTCCAAAGGTGGTTAAGGGGCCAACCAGGCACGTAGGACACCACTCAAAAGCTGCCCATAACTACATCATAGTGGATGATTTAGCAAAATCACTCGCTACCATGTCAGCCTTAAAAGTCCTACAATCATGCCCAAAATAGTGAAAAGCCTTAATTTTTGCATTAGATGCAATTGGCCCCTCCGATTCATGCCTAATATCTTTTGACCTAGACAAAGCCACCCCCAAGCTTCCTTCTCTGGTCGCCTTCTAGATACCAGTGTCAATCCAAAATATCACCATACACCGATACATCATTGACAAAGGAGCATCTACATGCATCATATCCAAATCCATTTGGCAGAAGTTGGGATCACCTAAACTAAAAGCATATGATATCATGCTTAGAGCATATGACGGTCGACTTTCAGCTCCTATCGGTCTATATCAGAATGTCCCAGTAAAATTTTCCAGAAAGACAGTACTTATAGACATTGAAGTCTTGGATGCACAACTTGACCACAATATACTCCTCGAGTGGAGTTTTATGTATGCCATGACTGCAGTAGCATCCTCTGTCTTTTAAGTGATGATGTTCCCCCATGAATATTGAATCATCACCATTTACCAACTTACATACTATGATAAGAAACCTATTAAACCTCAAAAATGTTCCTATTTTGACATCTTTTTCCACCATATTTTCTTCCTTTTTCACAAATCCATAAACTCAATCAGTGATAATTGAAATATTTTACATCTGAGAAGGAATTTATATGGTCTCTATTTTATATTATAATTTTTCTTATTATTTATATGAATTTTTGTAATTAGTTACAGAATTCGTGCAATTCTGCAACTAACCTTTTTTCTGTAGCCACCGTTATTTTTTGACAGGTTTCGAGAAGAAAATGAAGAAGTGAGTCATATGGGTAGATTTGAAATGGTAAATATATGGATCGTATCCTACATACCTATTCAATTTTGAGAAGGATCAGGCCTACACTCACGATCAAAGATTAGTAAAGAGAAGGAACAATATCAATGGACAAATATTCTTGATTTTCTCTTACGTATAAAATTGAGGAAGAGATGAAGACTTTGCTTCTGAATAGAATTCTAGTGTTAGCTTTATTTTTCTTTCCATAGGTGAAATTGTCTCAAACAGTTAATTCAAAAACTTGTATAAATACTGGTTTTTTGAAACCAGGAATAAGCTTGATTTTGTGATAATATTGTGATAAGTTTGCTGGCGGTCTTTTAAACTGATCCGTCAGCAAAATTGACTGCCGAATATTTTGCATGTGAATGTGTCGACATTAACTGGCAGTTAACTTTAATGTTATCCTAAAATAGTGTGCAGTTCCTCCATTTCTGTCTGCCCACCTATTCTAGAGAGTTTAACTATAGTTCCTCCAGTTTTGGAGGAGGTTTTCTAGTGCCATTGGGTAAAAACTTGTTTGGGTCATAACTTTCTCAATTTTCGACCAAACAAGATGAAATTTTAGTCAATTTTGGATTTCTTGAGCATTCTAAAGAGTTTGGGATAGGTTGTAGAGCAAACAAAGGTGTTTTACAACAATTTTTTCTTCAAAGCAGAGGAAAGAGCCATCAGGGCCATCAAGGAGATGGAGCTGTATTGGGTTGTACTATACTATTTAAGGTGAAACAAAAGCCATTTTTAGCTTCTTCTTTTTTTTTTTTTTTTTTTTTTTTTTTTTTTTTTTTTCTGAAGTCAAATTCACAATTTTTTTTGTCTCTTTAGGCATATTTTTCACTGTGCAACCATTTTTAGAAAATTAATAGATCAAGGACATGCCATTGGGGAGCCTTGGACCAGAAAATGTAGCCCAGGAGGGGTGAACTGCCTCATCATTTTGCTGTGTTATGATATGGTGAAGTTTACTTGCTATGTATTTTTGCTGTTATATATTAAACAATAAATTTAAATAACAAATACTCACAGATAAAACTCAAAAACATTACCAAAACTACTTTGTTTAACCTGCAAGACATGGAGAACACTTTGCACACTAAATTAAATGGAAATGGATACTTTGCATAGCATTATAAATAGTTCCATTTTCAGCTCAGTTGGTATTAGAGCTAGATTTTTACTCTACATTTGTCCTTGCGCAAAGATATAGTTGAATGTTTGCAAGTTTTGATGCTTACTAGGCTTAAAATCAAGAGATGGGAAGGACAATTGGTTAGAGCACAAGTTAATCCTCAACCAAGGAGGGCTAGAGTGCCTTTAAATCCACCTGTTAATTCACCTACAAGAGCTATAGAAGAAGCCTCAAGCATGTCTTTAAGAGAAGGAGAAGCTTCTGAAGACATTGATCCCAAAGAAGAAGAACGGGTGTTCCGAAAGGCTTTCCTA
Organism: Pinus albicaulis; assembly: GCA_034641835.2. Classification (NCBI taxonomy): domain Eukaryota; kingdom Viridiplantae; phylum Streptophyta; class Pinopsida; order Pinales; family Pinaceae; genus Pinus; species Pinus albicaulis. The sequence goes on from CM076583.1 coordinate 262,984,790, forward strand.
GACATGATGGAGATGGTGAGGATACTCTACTAAGAAAGGAATGACAGGCTTGTTGGAGAAGGGTATAAACACTAGAGGGAAGGAGAGGGTTCTTCAGGAGGAAAGAAAAGTGATGACAAGTCAAAGAAATAACAGAGAGGGAATGGTGATCCACCATCCCCATCTCCATCCTCTTCCTCTATATCGTATCCTCTACTTCGGTGAATCAATCTCACAAGTCTAAAACCACTGGTAAAAGTCCATTTTCAAAGCTTGATGTTAAATTTGAGTTGCCTCTGTTTAATGGTGAAGTCAATTTAGAGAAACTTGACAATTGGATAAGACAATTGGAAGTTTACTTGAGGATACAAAATCTTCATGAAGATGACACCAAGATTTAGTTAGCCTCTTTGAGAATGGAAGGAGCAGCATTGGTATGGTGGGAAGCCAAGACTAAGGATGAAATTAAAAAACATGGTAAGATCACTTTATCATGGGCTGATTTTATTTCTGCAATTAAGCAGCAATTTTATCCATTAGCTCATTTACAAAATCCTATCATGAATTGGCAAAGTTTTAGACAACTTAAGGGACAAAGTGTTCAAGATTACACTCAAAAGTTGAGACGAAGGGCTTTATTACTTGGAATTGATTTGCATAGTCAAGTTACTTTGCTGAAATATATAGGTGGTTTACACAATTATCTTATACATACTATCCTTATGTTCAATCCTACTAGTATAGACGAGGTTTGTGTACAAGGCACGCATTTAGAGGCTAGAGGGAAACAATATTTTGATGGGAATGAGGATAGTGAATTTAAAGGAAAAGGGAGAAAAAGAAATGCAAACTCTAAGAAAGAAAAATGATTTTTTTTTTTGTAAAAATTGTTCCAAAACAAGCCACGATGAAGACCACTACTGGAAACTTCATCCTGAGTTGAAGCCAAAAAAATTTAAAACCAAAGACAAGGCCAAAGAAAGGGGAAAAATGGTTGCAATAGTTGAACAAGACTTAGGGTCTGAATCAGGACATGAAACTAAAAACATAGCGATGGTACTAAAGAACATAAAGGGGAAAGAGATTGTAAATGAAACAAATCCTAGTTTTAGCACTTTAAACTGTCACATAGAATCTCCAAATGAAGAGAGGAGGATAGAGCTGTTTTATGTGAGGATCATTTCAAAACACACAAAGATAGACACACTATTTGACAATGGGTTACAAGCGAATCTCATCTCATAAGACTTAGTCAAGAAGCTGAAACTTGAAACCATTCCACATCCAAAGCCATATCCACTTGGTTGGATTTGCAAGGATTCTAATTTACAAGTTTCAAGGAAGTGCATGTTGCACTTCACCATAACAGCTCATTATGTTGACATGGTTGAATTAGATGTGGTACCGCTTGACATTACAGGTGTGGTGTTGGGTAGTCTGTACTTATATGATAGGAAAGCAATCTTCCATCACCATGAGAACAAGTATCACCTATTCAAGGATGGCAAGGAGTTTATTGTGAGAGCACATTGAAAGAAGCTAGAATATTCCTTAGTGAATGCAGGGAAATTGAAAAGGCTTGTCAATGCAAGTCAAAATTTGACTTTGATTATGGTTAAGAAAAAATATTTTGTACATAATCCTTTTCATGTTATTGCTGATATAAATGATAATATGTTTCCATCTAAAAGCAGGTCGTCTTTGGAAGAAGATGACAAGATGTTGCAAAAAGTGTCTTTGGTTTCGATTAGTGTAGAGAACAAAGTGTCGGTGCAAATTGGTGAAAGAATCCAAGAAAGGTAAAAGCATGCAAGCAAAGAGTGGACAAAATTCAGCAAGGATAGTTGCTAGTTTCAGAATGGAAGAGTATTATGGAGAGAAAACTTGGTAAGGAATCGACACAAGTACATGGCTCATTCGGAAAATTTTTGCCATGAGGACAGTTGGCAAGGTGAATATTATTTTCAGTTTCCTTTGAAGTTAGACCATTGTAGGAACAATATGATTTCTGCAAATTTCAGTTGTTGTTCTGCAAGTTTCAAAAATTTGCAGCATGACACAGTCAAGGTTAGCAACAATCGGTCAACAGATTCAAGGAAGATCAATTTGATGAAGTCAGGGAGATTTCAATGGTTCAAGGTTGGAAGAGTGGAGAATCAGTCTCCTCATCTTCATTTTCTATAATTAAGAAATATTTTGGGGTCCAAAAGCTTCCCAATGGGGAGGTGTGATCAGGAGATCATGTCCAAGTGGAAAAAATTCTCAAAAATGGAAATGCTCAGAAATGGTTGCAATCTGAATGAACAGAAAGGCCTTATCGCTACGATTCTGGCACCATGAATGGGACTCAAATCTGATGTCGTATGTGAAAGTTACTGAGGTTTGAATTCATCCAGTAACCTCCAAAACAAGACCTTTTGACCAAAAGAATTTGTCATTTTCAGAAAAATTTATATGGCAAAATTTTATTTTTATAAGGTTTTTATTGGCCTATTAGTGGGTGCCACGTGGCCTGCCCAAAGGCTGCCACGTGGCCCCAGCCCATTAGTTAAAAAGTTCTTTGAATAAAATTTGGAGGGCATGGGTTTTGAATCCTGACTCAACTACACGGGCAAGGCCGACCCGACCATTATACCACGAGCAAGAACTTGTTTTATAGGCGAGTCGGGTTGATGTTGTGAACGGAGTCGGGTCGTTGGAGAAATGGACGAGTCGGGCGGTATGAATGCTGAGTCGGCTCATGCATTGTATAGTGGGTGGAGAACATTGGGTTAAGCCCTCAAGGTCCAGCCCCATAGCAATAAGACCTAGGTCTAAAGACCATGGGCTAAGCACTGTTAATATGGTAGAATCTTTGGTTAAGCCCTCGGGACTAAGGTTTAAAGCCATACGACCAAGCGTGATGACCCGAGGCTTAAACCATTGCCAACTGGCATTCACAACAGGGTTAAGCACCTTGGTGCTATCTCCTCTTCTAATGTGACCTTGACCCGTGACCATGAGTGCGGTCTTTTAAACTTATCCGCTAGCAAACTTGACCGCCGAAGATTTCGCATGTGAACGCGCTGACATTAACTAACAATTAAATTTAATGTTATCCCTAAAATAGCGCATGGTTCCGCCATTTCTGTTAGCCCACCTATTCTGGAGAGTTTAACTAGAGTTCCTCCAGTTTTGGAGGAGGTTTTCTAGTGCCACTGGGCAAAAACTTGTTTGGGTCATAAATTTCTCAATTTTCGACCAAACAAGATGAAATTTTAGTCAATTTTGGTTTTCTTGAGAATTTTGGAGAGTTTGGGATAGGTTGCAGAGCAAACAGAGGTGTTTTACAACAAATTTTGCTTCAGGGAAGAGGAAAGAGCCATAAGGGCCATCAGGGAGATGGAGCTGTATTGGGTTGTACTTCACTGTTTAAGGTGAAAAAAAACTATTTTTAGCTTATTTCTTTCTTTTGAAGTCAAATTCACAGCTTGTTTTTCCTGTTTAGGAATATTTTTCACTGTGTAACCATTTTGAGCAAATTAATAGAGCAAGGACATGCTATTGGGGAGCCTTGGACCAACAAATGTAGCCTAGGAGGGGTGAACTGCCTCATCATTTTGTTGTGTTATGATATGGTGAAGTTTACTTGCTGTGTATTTCTGCGGTGATATATTAAACACTAAATTTAAATAACAAATCCTCGCACATAAAACTCAGAAACATTACCAAAACTACTTTGTTTAATCTACAAGACATGGATAACACTTTGCACACTAAATTAAATGGAAATGGATACTTTGCATAGCATTACAAATAGTTCCATTTTCATATCATTTTTTAAACTTTGTTTTTTTAATGAAGAAGACCAGTTCCAGACCATTGATGCGCAGATAGCTTAAGTAGATTCACACTCTTTCTATTGCAGAGGCCCCTCACTACAAGGAAAAGACCCTCTAGCAGATGTTTTGGAGGAACCCCTTATAAAAATACCCCAGACATCTGTTTGTAGTGGAGGTTAGTAGAGGAGGTTGGCAGGTGGAGGTTTTTTCAGATGTTTTTTGTCCGGTGCACTTATCATCATAAACCGTACGGGTGCGTTAAAAAAGAGAAAGCACCGGTGCGCACAAAACATTGGCACATAGGACACCATGTGATCCATACAAAACCACCCAATTTATCTTATTACTATAGCACACCGGTGCTCTACAAATATTTTGCACCGATGCATCCTAAAACCCTGCGCCAAAACTGAAACCGCCCGATGCTGTCTTAAGAAACTGCACTGGTGCACCTATTAAACTCCGCGCACTGTAATAGGGTTGAATAAAAAAAAAATTACGGCCAAAAAACTGCATTTTCTCTTTTCAGTGCTCCAGATCTCTCAAGCACCGGTGCAACTTATCCTTGTCTGAGCCGCCCTGACATCGGTGCTCCCATTGCACCCATTGCACGCACTGCTGTTGTGAATTTCCCACCAATCTCCATTTTGAATTTTGCAAAATGGTGGGAAAATTTACTTTTGCAAATTCTACAGCCAATATGTCTCCTTGACGGCCAAATGTACAGGTATTTTTCTTGTTTTTCCATAATTAAGGCTTTTAGAAGATTATAATTTTAAATTAGCTTAAAATTAACCATTTAAAAAATAAAAATAAAAATTGTCGCGCAGTGTGCTCGAGCCGTTCGGCTCGCACCGGTTCGCAGTGCTACCTATAAATTTATAGGCCATTCTGCAACTGGTGCTAATGGTATCCGCACCGATTCTGGGGCGGTATTGAAAGATGCACCGTGATATTTTAAAATTTAAAGAAGGCACGGTGCAGTCGGTTACCCAGCTGCACCGTTGACCTTGTGGAATAGCGGTAATGCAGTGCGTTGACTGAAATATTTGCCCCGAGGTGGGTATTTTTGTCAGTGCACCGTATTCTAGTATTTCGACATGGTCAATGGTGTGGCCTATTAAAATACCGCACCGTTGACTATGTAATGATGTCGGGAGGTGGGTGCACTGACCAAAATATATGCCCCAAGGCGTGTAGTTTGGTCAGCGCACCGCCCTCCCGACACTAGTCCATAGTCAATGGTGCGGTCTGTTATACCACCGCACCGTTGACTTATGAACAATTCCAGGAGGGCGGTGCGCTAAAAATTTTCAGGTGCACCACCTCTGGTGCGTTGAATATTTTCTGGTGCACTGCTGCCGGTGCATGATAAAAAAAAACACACTGGTTCCTGTGCATGCCTGTTTTTTGTGGCGCAACGACTGTTTTTTTTTCCAATTTTTTATATATATGTATATTTCTAAATACATGTCTCATTTAATAAAATTTTTTTATTTAATATGTCAATCATTCAGAGACGTGAAATGAGAGAAGAGAGGGAATAACAACAACAACAGGTGGACCAATATAACATGGTTCGCCTGTGGGAGGCACAAGAGACGGAGAGAGAGGCATACCCTCTCCCAATTACAACAGATACCTAGGGGATCCTAAGGTAGGTAGGCCTCCTCAAGTTCTATGAGGAGGCTACTTCCCTAAAGGGTCATGGTTTGTTTTTGCAACATGTTATCCGTAGGTGGAATGCCCATCTATAGGCTTTCCGGGTTGGTCCTAACCAGTGGTACGCGCCCACTGAGGAGGAAATCTATTTCATTATAGGGCTATCAAGGAGAGGGGTGGATTTTCCCTCATTCCCATTGGTTACAGTTGGCTATGCAGTAGGGAGTCAGTTTGTGTACTCCCAAAGATACATTAGCGCGGATATACTATCTCTTTCATATTTTCAGGTCTTCGAAGATCAGTTACCTATTGCTGCATTTGGTAGTGAGGAGGTGAGGTGCCTCTCACTTCTGATTTCTACCCTTTCACACAAAACCAGTGATGGGAAAAACATTAGTTTCCTGCTTCTATATTATGTTGATTCTTTAGTACAGGAGCCACGATTTGTCAGGTGGTCTGCCATTTTTTTGCGGAAATTCTATACACCCTTAGATAGATGTCATGCTCATGCACAAGGGAGGTTCAACTTCTCTTTTGCTTCAGAGATTTATTTTTTATTTTTTGAGAGGTTTCTAGAGGCGAGGCCTACTTTTGTTCGGCAGCCTCATAGGCCGATGTTGGATGCACAGATGCACATGTGGGGACATATGATGCCCAAGAGGGGTGAGACTGAGTTTTCCGCGAGGATATCGCATGATGCATTGGAGTTGCTAGCCAGTGTTGATAAGAATCCCTTCGTTATGGTCCCCTGTCCTTATGCTGGTTTGGATTAGCGAGGGTGTGCCAACATCCTCTTCATAGATGATGAGCCGCCGGATGATAGAGTTAATATTTTATTTTATTTAAATTTATTCTAATATATTCTTTAACTTTTTTTTATTAAATTGTGTAATGAAATTGTCTAATTATTGTTGTGTACTTGTATATATTTTGCAAAAATTGGGTCTTTTGATGGCAAGGACAAGCCAGTGCCACCAAATGATCCATCCGTGGATCATGATGACGATCAGGATATGCCAGATGCCGAGGATCATGAGGCCAGTGGAGAGAGACCTGCTCCTACTGGTGCACCGGTACCGCCTTTTGCTAGGCGCGGTAGGATTGATAGCAGATTCAGGATGAAGTTGGGTGACCAACTCCATGCATTGATTGTTGAGGCGGGAGTTAGGCCCACTACTATGAGAGACATACATGTCTATGGTAGGATGTTACATATGTGGAGAGGCATGTTGCGTGACGTGTACAACCTGATGCGGCATGTCGTAGGAGCTACGACCTTAGTTACGCGGCTGAGGAGGACCCTTGCACATTATAGGCATGGTTGAGACATAGCACGTTATCGACAGTCCGCGAGCAACGACGCATTGTATGATGATCACGATGAGGGGAGTGATCATCGTTCACCTCGCGCCGTGCCAGATGAGAAACCTCCACTAGCATCAACCAACAGTCATCATGGAGAGCAGGCTGGACCATCGGCCACGTCGAGTCAGCAACCTGCAGCATCCAACAGTCTTCATGATCATGAGAAAGTTGTACCATCGACCATGTCAAGTCATCATGATGAGCAGCCAATAGTTGATTCAGATTAGCATGAGGCACCAGTACCATATCAACAGGCATGTGATGATCAACATGTATTTGAGCAGGTCAAGGTTGCACCATTGACTGAGTAGGCCTCAACTAGTACTGTTATTGGTGATGTACCACCAACTGATATATGACATTTATATTCTGCAGGTTGTATGTTTAATTATTGTTATATATATATATATATATATATATATATATATATATATATATATATATATATATATATATATATATATATACAACATGAACATAAAATGCATGGACACATATATATATATATATATACATATGGTCCATGCATTTATGTTCATGTTACGGTGTAATTTACATGTTGGTGATCATCATAGTGTGTATATTGTTAGGTCATGTTAGATATGTTCATCTAATGTGGAGAAACTATGAGATAGATGTTTATGTGATGCTTGAGTTATTTCACATGAGATGTATATTTAATGTTTGTGTTGTGATGATGTTATACAATGCTAATTGTGTTTTGTTAGATGATCATGATCACGATGATGTTAGCGAACTTGAATGTGTTTTTTAGTCGAATATGATGTTTGTACGATGGTTATCATGATCGTGATGTTTATTAATTAATTTAATATTAAATGATCATGATATTGTAAAATTTTAATATTTGTAATTCTAATTGTATGTAAAATTCGAAAATTGTAATTGTATGTAAAATATTTGTAAGATTTTAATTGTAATAGTAATATTTAATTTATTGTGAAATGATTGTCATTGTAAATTTATATATGTAAAATTGTAAAACTGTAATTGTAATTGTAATTGTAAATTTCAAATTTGTAAAATTGTAATTGTATATATGTAAAATTCTAAAATTGTAATTGTAATTGTACCTGAAATTGTAAAATTGTAATTGTAATTGTAATTCTAATTCTATGTAAAATATTTGTAAAATTTTAATTGTATTACTGTGAAATGATTGTAATTGTAATTGTAATTGTATGTAAAATTCTAAAATTGTAATTGTATGTGAAATTGTAAAATTGTAATTGTAATTGTAATTGTATGTAAAATATTTGTAAAATTTTAATTGTATTAATGTGAACATTTTAATTGTATTAATGTGAAATGATTTTATTAATATTTTTAAATTTGTAAAATTTTAAATAATTGTAAAATAATAAATCTAGAATAATATGATTTTTTTTAACAAAATAAAGTTTAGAAAATAATGATCTGACATACAAAAAAAAAAGGAACTTTATACAGTACACCATTGTTTTTTATATCAACATAATTGCAAATTATCAAGTGAAATATTTATTTTAACATTAACACAATGCAACTTACCAATTAATTCAAAATATATATTATAATGTTTCAAAAAACCCATCTTAAAAAGTATAAATATTGATGAAATAACACATGTACCATATCACTCTCGGTTCTCATGATCACCCTCATTATCGTCCAGCTCGCATGGCATGATAACACTATTGTTCTCAAAAATATGTTTTGATCTAGGGTCATGTCTCAATATGAACCACCAATCCCTATCCAACACATCTAGATAAAAAAACACCTCATTGTAGTGTTTAGGGAAAACATAGGGCTCCTTAGCTTCATCACACATCTTTCTAGAGTTGATACATATCAGCCTACTATTGCAATATTCCTTTACATTATTACGATCAAAGGTGTCCCACCACTTGCACCTAAAAATAACACATTAGAAAGAAGAGAAATCCACTTCAATGATCTCTTGTATCTTTCCAACGTAACCTAACGTCCCACGTACTAGGTTTTGATCACAGTGGCTAGATCGACTAGATTGATCGAAATCGACTTCCATTCCATAGTCTTGTGTGATGTTTCCAGCATCAGAATTTTCTGTACGAAAATGGTGTTCATAGGCCCACATAGATCAGAACAAATGCACCTATTATAAAAAGGTTAAAAAAATCATAGTGTCATGTGTCTTATAATAAACCAATAGTTAAAATATGAAATATAGATGTAATTACATTTGAAAGGTGAATTATTAAATTTCAAATGTACATATAAATTAAATAGATTATTACCGAGTTGCTGCACCCAATCCCTACGTTTAACGCATCCTCTTCAACACGCGGGTAACAACCGATTGTACCATATTTCTCTCTGACTTGATCAATAACCTAACTGTTGGGGCATATTTTTCGCATGTTTTCTTTTAAATGGTTGGGATAAGGCACACTTCTACCATTAAACCTTTTGAATTCTTTTCTGTCAGTATCCCATTTCATCCTCTTTTGTTCGTATAATGCAACCCACGGTTGTGTCGCTTCAGAATTGGAAAGAATGAATTTATTGATTGCTTCAATTTCTGAATTCGCCGATGAAATCAAACTGACATTATATAGTACATAGAGATCAAAATATACATTATATTGAAGTTCAACATGAAAATTTAATTTGTGTATATATGAAAAATTATAATTCGCTTACTCTTTATCAAGCACTTTTTTCCACTCATTTGGAGCAACTCCCCTTGTCTTTTGTTTTCATCCCTTTCATCGTCCCAAATCACCATACCTAGTCTGTTGTTGATCTACTTGATGTACTCACTAGCATAATAGAAAGACTCATATGATATGTACCCCTCTGCCATAGACCCTGTTGACGGGAAAATCTGTCTCGGCCAACAGCAGGGGATCTCCCCGGTAAAAGGTCCCAATTAGACCTTGAACCGTTTGGATTAGGGATCCCGTCCGGGGTGTGGGTTCGGCTACCACTGATTTCTCCTTTTCTTAGTGTCTTGCTTAAACTCTATAAAAAAATGGATACACACCTAATCAACTGATACAAGACATATGATTGATGCATTAAATGTACATAAGACACTATGAGTAGCAAAAGAAAATAATAAAGCATGAATACCGAAGGAAGTGTTGTTAGCAACACTTCATTAGGTTCATGCTTGTAAGTTGTTATGACCATGAAAGAAACAGTTCCCCATGGCAAGAACACCCTTCACTTCCTAAAGGTTTTAAATGATAACACAAATGCAGATAAACAAAGTCATCAACATTCGCAAAGAAGGTGAAATAAACTCAACCACCATTAACATACTCAGAAAACTGTTATGTAACTGTGATGTGAGTTAAGGATACAGTTCCCTTAACCTAAAGATGTTCAGAAACTGAAAATATAATACTCAACAGTGCTCATACATGAAACAACACCAGATCCACAAAGGGATTTTTCAAAATGCTTGTATTCCTCATTAAATGTATAATCTACTGGTAATACAATGTACTCAGCTCGAGTCCCAAACAAAAGATCTTTCCTACAAGCTCTCGAAGGAGTATTTATAATACAAAACCTGCCCTTTGGGCTTCCTTGACCTTTTGTCTTCCTGATCGTTGGGCTGCCTTGCGACCCAGTCTGTTCTACGACCTGCGACCTGACTGGGTTTTGCGACCTTGCGACCTAGTTGCTGGGTCGCTAGGTCGCGCCATCAGGCATTTGATAGGGGATGCGACTTAGCGACCTGATGACCCTTGCGACTTGCGACCTTTTGGAACTTGCAACCCGCGACCTCAAGCAAATATGCGACTTGCGACCTACGACCTTGGGCAGATCAGTAACTTGTAGCCTCCTTTCGGTGTACGGGGCTAGGCGCCTTTGAATTTGAAGTGAGTTCTTTAGAGGTTCGCCAGCATCTACTTGTTTTGAAAAGGTCCCCTTGTTTACTGGGGACAACCTTGGGTCTTTTGTGCGAATAGAAAGGTTATTCCTGCAATACAATAACACAGGTCATATGTTTTCATGATTGAATAATAATAATGCTAAGGGCATTTTAATCAATGGTAAGAATGACAATAATAACTTAGACCCCTGTGTGGTCAAGACTTTGTCATCAGAGAGAATGGCATGTGCAGGCCATCTCTGTGCCTCTTTAATCACTATAATTTCCATTGGTATGGCTATGGACTGAGTTCCAAATGAAGATCTGTAGCTTAACTTGTTTTGATAGCCGTTACCATTTATGGAACACCGCTTCTTCCATGCCCACAGTGGTTTAGGGTTAACAATGCACTTACTGCCGTTATAATGCAACGTACTTCAAACTTGGGTTTATTTGGCCAACGTAGGTGCCACCTGGAGTTCTCAACTCACCAGATTTAAAGCTACTGGTACCCTTGTTCTTATCATCAGCAGTAAAACTGTTCTCTAAATTTTCCTTGGAGATTAGGGAGCAAAGGTTTTAGTGCAGCCCCTTCTCGTGACCCTGTATTGAAGCTGGGCAGCAACACCTTGGCTTCTTGATCTGGCATCAGGGATCTTCAGCCAGAGAAGTAAGACGCTCATGAAATCTTCCCACAAGCTAGTCAGTTGATCACCAAGTCACATCTTCATTGGCTGCATGGATCTGCGGCTTAGCGACTCAAAGGGTCGCGCAACTTGATCTCTGCTTGGGCTGAGACTTTATAAGGGTTGCAAGTCGCAACTATCACCAAGTCGCAAACTTCATCGACTTCATGGATCTGCGACCCAGCGAATCAAGGGTCACACGACTCAAGGGTCACGTGACTTGATTTCTGCTTGGGCTGAGATTTTATAAGGGTCGCAGGTCGGAACTATCACCAAGTCACAACCTTCATCGGCTTCATGGATCTGCGACCCAGCGACTCAAGGGTCGCGCGACTTGATCTCTGCTTGGGCTGAGACTTTATAAGGGTCGAAGGGTCGCTAAAACCATTAAGTATCATTTTTTGCTTGCCTCACAGGTCTGCGACTGGGTTGAACTGCATCGACTGCGACCTCATGGTGAGGGAGATCGAGCAAAAATTACTTGCAGAAACCTGTCGATACTTTCGAACTCGAGAAGTGAGATCTTGCAACAGTCGGCGTTGTATTTTCACGTTCTGATTTGGGCTAGGGTGCAGAGCTCGGACGTATTTTCAAATCTCAGAGCCTGTCAAACCACTCACTCCCTTAATTCTGTTTTCTACCAGTCATACAGATTTTTCGGCGCACCGCCCTCGAGGCTACTTAGTCATATAAGGAAGCTGGATTTTATGCCTTGCATGTGGTCGGCTTCCAGAATGTAACGCGCAAAGCATGCGAATTTATTTTTATTGTTTCCATCCTTACGAAATCGCTTGAAGCGCGCGGTCTTTTACGGTGGCTACCATGTAGATTTTGAGACAAACAAGTTGCAGATTCATCCTTGCGGATGCGTTGTCAGTGTATATTAATGGTAATTTTACTAGTCTCCGCAAAACCAGCTGTGTCAAGATTTGTTGACGGATTATAGTTTCACACCTATTACCGAACCCAGCGTTAAACTGACTCACTTCCTCCATCCAAGCCGTGACTCTGCACTGTTTGCAATGTAGGTGATGGTTCGTTAAAATATTTCGATCCATGCTTTGAACGTAATTTTTTTTACCATGGACTAAAACTTCGGCATAGAATATTCAAGCCAATCGAAGCGTTCCTTGTGTGCTTTTGCTCGGCAGTATTATATGGTTTCGAAAACACATGTGATTGTGCCTTGGTTTTAAAAATACAACGTAAGCTTGGTCCGTTGAACGCGCGCCCACTTATAATGTTTGCACATAGCTCTACATAACCGCTCGATGATTTTTGTATCACGCTGTCATATGTCTGTTATAGGGTTCCGTTTCACGTTCAAACATCAATTTGGCCATCATATGTATACACTCTACGCAACTTTTGACCACTATATATATATTGCAATTGTCTATTCCAGATTGAAACTTCAGCATGAAATCATTTTGGCCAATCGAAATATTTACGCCCCATGCAACGTGCCCATGCACCATGTTTCCAACGTAACATTGACTGCTACATACATCTGCCCCATGTGGATTGAAACTGCACCATAAAACTGTTTGAGCCCATTTGTAAATGTCCGTAGTTTCGCTAGACCATCGCGCCATAGCTATTACAACATGCCACTGTAGGTTTTGTTCCACTATTTCGTTCCATGTTAAACATGGCTTTGGACGACTATGTATCCACCATCGAAATGTTGGATTCCATGTTTAAAAACGCCTTTTGACCAAATATTTTATATCTTATCTAAATAATAAACTCTGCCCCATGCTTTAAATATAAGTTTGGGTCACTATATAATATATCCGCTCCATTTTACCAAGGTTGAAAAGTTGACCGTTGAAACCTTTGTGCTTATTCGTAATGTTTATACAATCTCTCCTTTAATCTTATATGGTTGGAAAACATGTTGTTTTGGCACCCTTTGAAACAAGGTTGTAGCATACCGTATATCGCACCACGACATTTGGATCACCCTATATATATTTTTCTCAAAACCCTTTTAACATAGTTTGAAAAACTTCGGCCTAAAGGTATTTTGAGCCCAATCGTAATGTCTTCCGTATAGTTTTTTATATAACTTCGCCCCTCCAATCTTATGTGGTTGGGAACCATATGTGTTTGCGCCCTAGCTTAATGTTTTGAAATGTCACCTTGGTCCATCGAAAGTGCGCCTGCCATGTAGATTAGGTTTAACAAACATGCTTCCCTTCCTCAATTTGTTAGAGTTGTCAACACAACTCAAAATCATTGTCAGTTCAGAAGAATGGCCTTTTATAGGATTTGTACAATCTCTAAAGACAAAAATGTACCTCGCCATTATCAGATGTATCTTAAGTAGCTAAAGACTTATAACCAAGAGCTTCCTTCTATGTTGTCATGATGGGTCAACTTCGTGCAGGCCGTACATTATTATGGACCTCAGATTGCCACCTGTTATACTATCCAATCTAAGTGCTTTTGGATCGACATCATCATGGCTAATCACATTGTGATCGAGCTGCAATTTTCTGTGGGCCCTTTGCATAATCACCTCCTCGACTTTGTTTAATTCTTATTGCCAAAACATGATGCATCTGACCAACGCGATGAGCACGCTATAATGCTTGCTTTTCAACTCGTGGATTCCAGTCCTTCTTCAAATGACTATGGCTCTACACCATTGAAAAGATAAGAATGGTTACATGTCTTTCGCAGTTGTACCACAATATTTTGTAAAGATTGATGCTGAGTGCCTGAACCACTTGTTTGAAGTTGGGACACTCTTGATGCAATATAGATACATAAATTTTCTTCTGAAGTAGGACCAATGGAGCCAGTACTATAACCCCAGGCAGTGGTGGCAATGCAAGAGTTCCATTCTTGACAAGTAATGCTTTTGCACGCCAAAGCATGAAAGCAGGCACAATATATCTTAGCAGCTTGAACTGTTTGCAACAAAAGGGCCATGGGCATTTCCGTTGATCTTTCAAGTAAGCCAATAAACTTATAGCCTGCAATGTGTTCCCAAGTCCCATTGTGACTGCAAGTGCCCTTGACTGGCGCGGTCTTATTTCCTGCGTACATGCGATAGATGTCCTCCACTTCTCATGTTTCAACTCATACTGCTCTTATCCTTCTCATCGTTGTGGTGACGACATTTATTAGTATATCACCCATGGGATCGACCTGTATGTAGCATTATACACAAATTAGTTTACAGTTACATTTTAGAGAACGGTGCCCCAAAAATGATAAATATTAGACTATGAGCTCGGCGAAATGCTAAAACAAAGTGCCTGGACAATCCATGATGCAAGTGCTCTTAATGTAAATACATACAAGTTTCCTGTCGAATGTATGTATGGCAATCCTTCACACATGGCGTGATTGCAACAATAGTGCCTGATCATGAGGGCGAGACAACTCAAGAGGGGTTGGGGATAGGTCGCTAGGATGTCACTGGCTACAGGTTCGGTGAAAGACCTTAACGACAAAGCGATCAGAGGGGGACCCGAAATTTTAAATATACCCAAAATTTTGGGTGGTGTTGTAGCGGCTACAACAGACCCCTCGGGTTTTTCCCTTTTTCGAATAAAACCTTTCAATTTCTTCATGTACCTCCCTAAGAAGAACATCCAACGACAATAAACCACCCCAACTAATTCAACCTCATCTACTAGGTGGATTAGAAGATGAATCTCCAAGTCCATGAAACTTGTCGGTAGTTCCTTCTCAAACATACAAACAATCTCAACTATCTCTTGACGCCACTGTGGAATGCTGGCCACATGAATCTCCTTTAATGTGATTTAACGTACAAATGCAGATAATTTAGATATGGAACATCCTAGGTCTTGAGGGAGTTCATGTTTCACACACCCACGCACGAAAAAAGGATAATGACACTGCAAAGTTATAAACACGTGCAATAATATACAAAATTATTTATGTTTAATGATCCCTTAATGGGATAAAATTTATTAATATAACAAATAAGAAAATCATGCTTTTGACATTATATGTACTCTTAGAAGATTCACATGGTCATGTGATTTCAACCTTGACAAATGATCATCCATGGTGAAGCAACGCCGTAGTGAAGACCCGTATGAAGATGGCACACTCACACCCATTATAGATTCCTTTGCCAAATAAATATCATCTTTTTTAAAAATCCATGGGACATCACCTTCTTTGAAATACCATTAATTAGAGGGATCAACACCTGCCTCTAATCCTATACTTTCTAATAATATTGGCCAATGTTTCTTTTTATTTTTTGAAGTAATAAGATCTTTCCAAACATCCAATGTGTCACTTTGTTTCGATGATATGTTCCTCCATAAAGAAGATGATTTTTTTTAAATATATGCATGGATCTAATAAGTGGGTAATCTTAAGATGCTCCCAATATGGGAGGTTATAAAAGATATATTTTCTTTTCATCCCAATGGGAAATTTCTCAACATAGGTGTCGAATAATTCTGGATCATCGAACATAGGCTCCCCATTTGAATCGAAAAATTATATGAACTCCTTCTCCTTCTCTCTCTCATATGCTCTAAGCCATTTAGTTGGTGTCGTTATTGGAGGCCTTTGGGTTCTCTCTCATTTACCATTGAAAGCGAATGCTGCTCTTCTGTAAGGGTGCTCTTCTCGGAGGAATACCCTAGAGCAATCATACACTAGCTTTCGTAGGTCCTTTGACCATATAGCTTTCAGAGAAGGCCCACAACATTTACATCGAAAGACCCTTTTTTTACAAGACCTATGAGATTATTGTATATAATTAATATGCATGGCACATTAAAGAATATCATGAAGATCAAAACAATTACAATGAATTAAATAACTAATATGTAAGATAATATTGTTATGTATATAAACAAATCAATAAATTAAACATGTAATTTACCAGAACAAACTCCTAAGCCTGGTTAATCATGTGTTGTGTAAGCACATATGCCATACAACGTAAAAATCCTCTTTTCTGTGATGGGTATTGATACATTGTATACATTTATCCCATCCCATAATTCCTTCAATTCATCTACCAGTGGTTGTAAGTAGACATCCATATTCTTCACTTGTTTTCTACTAGGGACTATGAGAGCCAACATAAGATGTTCATTCTTCCGAGACAACCATGGGGGGATATTGTTATTGATCACTACTGTAGGCCAAACAAAATAGTTGGTGTTCTGGAGGGAATATGGGTTGACGCCATCCATGGCTATGCTGAGTCGTAGACTTCGTACTTCATCCTTGAAATTTTCGAGCCATGTATCCTCTATATGCTTCATGGATATTGAATCAGTTGGGATTCACACAACTCCCAACTCAATTCTATGCGAGGCATGCCATCCCTGCAACATAGATAATTATTTGCAACAAAAGAGCCTTTGAATCCTTGGGATTATAGGCATGTGCCTCAATATCTTAAAAGGAGGACCAGTACTTGATTTACTCTTCTTTTTTGATTTATCATACCTATCGTGCCCACATTTTGGACATATCTCTTTGTTTGCATATTCTCCTCTATATAGAATACAATCATTTGGACATGCATGATATGATATGTACTCAACACCCAACATTTTCAACAATTTCTTCGCCTCTTTGCAACTACCAGGCAAGACATTATCACTCGGAAGAACCTTATCTTTGAATAACCTGTAGTTGGTGATCATGGAAAAATATATTAATAAATGTACTTTAATGTTGATATAATTGTTAACGTTCATAAAATTTACCATTTGTAATGTTCATTGTGTACTAATTATATTTCTCAAATTTATATAAGGGAGGACTTTATGGTAACTTACCTCAAAAATTCCGAGATACATGCATTCAAAAAGCTAAAATTTTCTTTCAAGCTGTATAGTAACATCATTGTCCCCCACTAGGTAGAATTTTACTGACTGCTAGGTCCAAAGAGAGGGGTTGTGGAAACAAATTTAAGGCTTTCGAAAAAGGTGTCAGCGATATGAGCAGCATCCCCTAGCTAATCATCGTTTTGGAATGCATCTAACAACATTGTCTCCATGGCAGTCATATCCCTTAAGTAATCATCCATACCAACCTTTATTTGATAGCTTCCATTGCCATCTTGTGAAGAACTACTATTGCTGTATTCATTCCTAATTGGTGAATCTAGACGTAGCGGGAATTGAATCTGTGGTTGATTCAACCATTCTTAGTGTCGTTCCTCTATAATTTTTTCTCTTAATTCAATATTCTCTCGATTTTAAATTATCGTGAGGTGCAACAAAAGATGGTAGGTAGGTCGCTCATCATCACTAGAATCTTAATAATTAAAAAGAAAATATTTTAACATGATTAATACAAATGATATCAATTAGTAAGCACGTTGACAATATTGCATAATCAATTGGTTTGAAATTGAAATAATTACATTAATAAATATACCAAAAAATAATAATTATTACCATCATTATCCCAGGATTGTGGCTAGAAGATGCAATATTGTTACAATTGGCAAGTTGAAGCGGCTATCTATTTTCATCTACCAAATGTGCCTTGCGGTATGCTGCTCCTGATAAGAGCTTCCGAAATTTTGGAGTTGTTTCAATATTTTGTGCATCTGAACTCGATTCAGAATCTGCATGAACTTGCAAATTTGTATACATTATAAATTTAATCAAGCCGTGCATGATTGACATGGATAAAAAACATAAATCAATTAGATAATGAAAATATAAATAAAATCTGAAGTAAATATTACGTCTCGAGATGGATATGGAGAAATCCGCGATGGACTTTAAGAAATATTATGGACCGAGCTGGATTTTGAAGAATTTTCCATTCAATATAATTATGATATTTTCTCCTTTCATTTGAGAAAAATCAACAACAAATTTTGGTGTATACACCTAAAAGTAATTTCGGTGCCTTAAAAATGGACTTCTTGTTATCGGTGCTAATGTACCGATAACTGCACCAGTGCATTTTAGTTACTGTGCACAGGTGTCGTGTTATCAACAGACGCACTGGTGTGGTTTTATTCAGTGATGCACCAACTATGAATAACTACAAATAACATAAGCACTACTCTATTTTATTTAATTGAAAAAAGAGGTAAATTGAAAAATGGGCGGAAAATTATTTTTGAAAATCTAATTTCATAAAACAATTCTTTAAATACTAAACAGTTTTCATTATTTACTATTTTTGCAAAAGAATTTAGCTAGAGATTTGCAGGAAACATACCTGGAGAAAGAGAGCATGAGAGTACTGTGGAGCAGTGAAATAAGTTCGAACAGAAGTATTAAGACAATCAGAATTCCAAACCTCTGGTGATTCAAACCTTGTAGCATAGAATTTCAAACGATCTCGTGATTACATTTTATTTTATTTTTTTACTTTTTCTGCATTTTTTTATGCAGTAAGAAAAAAATTTCAATTTGTTTTTAAATTTCAGAAAAATAAAAATAAAAAATAAATCCATTTTTACCCTAAACCCTTCATTCTTTTTGTTTCTACCCTTTCTTCTCCCTATTTCTGTGATTTCAGATTTAGGGCTTTTCATTTTAGATTTATAGGGTTTGTATTGCTATATATAGGCCTATGACATCCAACCCACAGGATGACTTGCATAGCTGGATCCCAATCCATGTCGGCCCTTGCATGAATTAAAAAAAAATAGATTTTATTTTTTATTGTTGTGCCCGACATAACCTAGCACAATGGTGTGCTAGGTTATCCCAGCGCACCATGCAAGTACTGTGTGATAAAAATTTTAAAATCATTTTTTTTAATCAGTGTGCCATAATCAAATTAGGGCACCAGTGCACTATTTCATTATGGCACACCAGGAACGTGCTGTTTTGCAAAAAATATTTTATTGCGTTAAACAGTGCACCATGTAACATATAACACACCGCACCAGATCTCCTAGTTGATAGAGAGCACCGTATGGTGGTCCCTTTTTTGCACAGGGCGTTTATGCTACAAAAACTAACACTGGCGATGTTTATTATTTTTTCTGTGTTAATCGGTGCGGTGGTTAACATGTAATGCACCGGTGCTCCTTGTTGACATAGAGCACTGTACGGTGTATTATACTGTTTTTGCGGTGTGTTTATAAGATGACCACGCACCGACGTCGGTGCATACACCATGAATGGCGCACCGATTTCTTGAGATTTTTTTTTTTACCTGAAAAGTTTACAATTTATTTATAAAATATATTAATGAATGATATGGTACATGTTTCATATTGATAAATAAATGGCTAACAAGAGATCAAGTAAAAAAAATACTGATAACAAATAAGAAAAGAAAAAAAGGAAAGTTCTTTGTAAATTCTTTACAAACAATATTATTTTTGAACTATATGTAAGTTTAACTAATATGTATTGTTTACTGTGTATCATGTAGAGCCACAAAATGACGAAGCTTGTTAAGATTATTTCTGATCTAGGACCAGAAGAGCGTAAAATCTTGATTGAAAAATTTCAAAAGGATGAATCAGGTGAATGAAAAAATACTATCGATCCAATATGAGTTTCTTTTTTTAATTTTCATTAATAATATACTTAAAATTATTAGATAACATGTGTCAAACAATCTATTAATTCATGTCTATCTAATGTTCTACAGGGACCAACAACTCAAAAAAGGAATGTTTTCTAAGAAAAGAAAAAAAATAGAACATGCAAATGAAAATAAATTTCTCCTTAGCTCATCTGGAGTGGTGCTGGAGGTTAACGAAAGGGGGCAAAACTTTTACAAAAGTTTTGAGAGATCTAGTGGAACAAATGTATAGACGTTATTTCCACTTACAACACAAAAATCAATCCAATGATTCCAAGAACCAAATTTTATCTAAACTACAGGAAGAGTTTCCAGAGAATTGGTCAATGAGACATGTCAGACTTTTAATAGAAAAAATGTACAACAACAAAAAAGAAGGAATGAAAAAGTAATATTCCTTTAAATGTTTGTCTAGAATTATTTATAAATAACATTTATATATATCACTTTTGTTATATTTAATTTTCTTAAATCAATATAAAAATTAAATAGTTTATTGTCATGTTACATTTTCAGGAAAATTATGAAAATCTCAAAAAACGAATGAGCTGATATCAGAAATATGTCAGTAGGAATGTCCAAAAAGGTGTACAAGGAGGTGGTCAAAGAAATGGACAAAATTTCATCGTAGGAGGAGCCATCTCAACAACAACGTGCTTCAAATGCAATATGTAATATTTGAATTTTTCGATCATTAGGTACAATAAATAAACAATTTAGGATTAAATGTTAATTTTCAAGTATTTTCTTGTAGAAAAGAAAAGAAAATGTTACCCATTCAGCACATAAAACAAGACGACAAGGAAGAAAAGGGTTGATATCTAAGTTTGTGAGTAATTGTTACTTCCTTATAACAACTTAATTAGATTTCATTTTTTTATTTTTGAAGTTGTTTTACAAAATCATCATTGAATGTCTTCAAATAGGTGCTAACATACAAAGAAGAACCATCAGATGAATTGATTGACATTGGGTTAAATATGGGTTGTGAGTATATGTTGGCATATCAAAAATTAATTGTGGAATTTGTAAGCATCTATCGATCTTGTTTTACTTAGCCCCATCTATAATTAATAGAACAAAGAAATCTTTTATATTAAATATATGATTTGTTATGGGGTATAAAACTTGTAGGAAACAAAGTATGGAACTGTGCCAACAGATGAAATCTTGAAATATGGTATACTACATGGTTTTGAAAGAATGTGGATAGTTCATGAGTCAATTGTTACTATGGTATGTTATTTCTTTTCGATTTACATTGATGTATATTATTTAATATTTAAATTTTCATTATTCTCACCAATGTATATACACTCATTACAATTTATTTTTATGTTTGTAGATTGAAGGTGAAGAGGAAGAAAACAATCAACACCGTGAACAAAACATTCCTGAAAATAACCCAAGTCATGGAAGTAGCTCTAACAGTGATAGAAGTTCAAGTGAAGAATGATGATCACTATGTTTGGATATCAAAGCAAGGCGTTGTATTTTTTGAAATATTTGTCTGTGAAATAAGACATTTTGTTTAATGTAATGGAAACAATGTCCTAATTGAAAGACAAAGAGATACCAATAACTGTCCCATTTTGTATGACAAAGACTATCTTATATATATATATATATATATATATATATATATATATATATATATATATATATATATATATATATATATATGTATGTGTGTGTGTGTGTGTGTGTTTTAATTTATTCTATTTCTTTCTCCATTGTCGCTGTGAGATGTAACACCACTGATTGAATTTATGGATGATTAAATATTATAATGAAGAGATGTGAAATTCGATGATATGATATAACAAATTAATCCAAACATCACATTCAAATGCATTAATAAAAATTTCATTAATATGAATACTGTTATAAGATGTGTCGAATTTTGATGAATAATGAATTCAACATAATCACAATAATTGCAGTGTCACAGGTCGATGTTTCTAAAAAATACAAAATGAACACTGGTGCATGTCAATTACTGTACACCGATGCCTTTGTATGATATAGCACATCGGTGCATTTCTACGACCTATAGGCACCACACAAATACCAAATTCCAATTATAAATATTGGTGTGTTTCTGCGATACTGCGCACCGGTGCGTTTATGCGAGACGACGCACCGACGCATTTGTACGACCTATGGGCACCGCACAAATACCATTACCAATTATAAATCTCGGTGCGTTTGTGCGATACTGTGCACCGGTGCATTTATGTGAGACTACGTACCAGTGCATTTGTACGACTTATGAGCTCTACAAAAATACCAATACAAATTAGAAATATAAGTGTTTGTCTGATACTGTGCATCGGTGCATTTCTATAAGTCTACGTACCAGTGCGTTGAGACGACCTATGGCCATCACACAAATCCCAAGACCAATTACAACGGCCCCAACACTGTGCCTGGTGTGGTTTTATACCTTGACGGCTCGATGCATGCACCTTCAACTGCCCTGGGCCACCGTCTAGATTACATGCACCAGTGTGTTGACACCTTAGTAGCACACCAACGAAAAAAACATCCGTAATAACCTTCGGCTGCCCAGTTTTTTTAGTTGTGTTGAAATTCCGTTAAAAGCTCTGCCAAAATCTCTGTAACCATAAACAGATGTTGTAGAAAATGTTTTTTTGACAATTTTGGCCAATTTTATAACACTAAAAACCTCTTTTATAACCTCCAATAGAGGGTATTTTCCTTGTATTTCCTGCACGGAAAGGAGGTTTTTATAGTCATTTCGTAGTTTAATTTATTGTCATTCATAGCTTAATTTCTCATCACTTTGTAGTTTAAATTCTCATCTATTTGTAGTTAATTTCTTGTTATTTTGTAGTTAATTTCTTGTCGATTTGTAGTTTCATTTATTGTCATTTCATAGTTTAATTTCATGTCAGTTAGTTCCGAAATGTTTTCTAAATCAATTGTTTACACTTATGCACAGTTGATTGGTAGATCTTATGCTCTCATGAATTATTTCATTATTGTGACTTTGTCAGCTTCCAATTGAAATCGATTCTTGCATTTGATTACACAACAACCATATGATTTAGATTAGAAATTTTATTTTTCGCAATAGATACTCTGTCATTCTTTGCTTTCCTTAGTTAAATTTGAATTCAGTTAGTACAGTCAGTTCAATTTCATAGTAATAGATTTTACGCTTTCGTTCCATGGAATGTAGAACAAAGTTAGATTAGAGTTATATTTTGATCATTCTTAAATAGATTTAAAAATAGGACATATTTAGATTAGAATTATACTTTGATCATTTTAGATAGATTTAAAAATTATATCAAATGCTCTGTTTTCATAAAATTAGTATTTTCAATTGATAGACAGGATATAGATTTATTTTTGATAAATAGAACATAATTTAGAGTTCACACAATTTAGAATGATGCTTTGTTTAAAGTAGAATAAGTTCAATTAGATGTTTTCCATAGATGTTTTGTTGGCATAGAGTTTTTTCCCAGGAAAAAATTCGTAATTTTTCATTAATATAAGAAAAATTACATGTTACATTTTACAGATAATAACCAGTAATGTCCATGGTTCTATATCATCTCCTAAGAGTCAAATAGTTTTCAGATAATCAACTAATATCAGAGAAAAACTATTTTTAATGACAAATATGTACAAAAATACATGGTAGCAGCCGATATAAATAATCCTGAAAGATAGAGTACTGATAGCATGACAAAATATAGATTGCCAAAAATGATAATGAAACAAAATTGCAGTCATGGAGTGATTTCTCCCATATCCTGTATGTCATTTATGAAAGGTTGATGATAAAATTGGAACCATCTTAAGATGAAAGAAATGAGTAGCAGATAAATGTAATACTACACTCCCCACCCCCCCACCACACCTATGATTGTTTGATGCTCCATCAAAATATTCACATGGATAAGATTGATCTATAACTTCATGGATTATTTCCCTTTGGAGGGTAGGGTGATTAGCATTAGGAATGAGTCGATGAGTAGAAATGTTGGTAGAAAAAATGTGGTCCCAGACCACAGACACCCCATCGAAGGTGAAACGATTTCGACTGGTCCAGATCCCCCATGAAATTAATAAGGGTAAGTTCCAAATTTGGCACAAGTAGCAGCATGCCACCAGTCAGTCCAAGCCACTGATATAGATGAGCCATGCCAGGTGAGGGATCAGCCCAGTGCTTGAGTAGCCGTGTGCCATAAATCACCGATGACAGGGCATTCGAGGAAGAGATGTTGGACATCTTCAACATGAGAAAGACAAAAAAAACATCTGGCTGGACCATGGACAACCCACATGTGAAGATTGTCAATGGTAGGAATGCAATTATTGAGAATGCACCACATAAGTAATCGAGTTTTGTGAGGATCTTGCATTTTCCAAATCGAGTGCCACCACAATTTTTTATTTTGAGTTTCCATAGGTGCACAGAGAGTGATATAACTAGCTTTTGGGGAATATTTACCACTAGGTGAGAGAGCCCACAATAGGTCGTCATCCTGTTCAGTGAGCCGAATGTGTGAGGCCTATAAATATATGATGAACTGATTCCATATAGGATGACCATCAATGGTTATATGAAGATCCTGAGCCGATAGCCAGGCTTGAGCAACCCAAGTAGTCTAATAGGGGTCAACTGCCTGTGATAGATATAGATATCTGGCTTGGGCCAGATGTTGTATGATGTCCTATGGGAGTTTAAATTCTGCCCACTACCCGACCAATAATCCACACCCAATCGGACCTTATATCTCGAACTGAAGTGCCAAGTCAAACCTTGTTGAATTAGATGTGTAGACTTTGGAATGGCCTTCCAGATAATCGAGGACCCCAGACAATGATGAGTGGTGCCTCTGATCCAGTCCAATGTAGACTGGGGAGCGATGTATTTGGAGACAGTAACATCTTTCCATAGGCTATGATCAGCAACGAGGTGTCATCCCAATTTTGCAGACAGGGTAGTAGCAAATAAGGAGAGATCCTTAAGTCCCCAACCTCCCCAATGCTTGAGCTTGGTGATATGTTCCCAAGCCACCCAAGCAAAAATGCACTCTCTACCAGAACTCCTCGAGAGGAATTGTCTGCATATCTGTTGTATTCTGTTGGTAACACCCCTTGGAAGACATGCAAGGGACATCCAATATACATTGATGGCTTCCAAGAACTAGTACATTTGGGGGAAATTCCGACACTTGGTTCTGACGCTTTTGACCAAATGTCGGAAATTTCCCCAAATTTTTTCAATCTCGCCTGAAACCGTCGCTATACCGATGTTTAGAGAAAAGTGTCACATTATCGACACTTAGACAAAGTGTCTCAATTGCGACGTTTGGAGGAAGACGTCGCAATTGCGACACTATGCCCCAAAGTGTCGCTATTGCGACGACTTCCTCCAAACGTCGTAAGTGCGACACAATGTCTAAGTGTCACAATTGCGACGTTTGGAGGCATCCGTCGCAATAGCGACGCTTTTTCTGCCATTGGTATAACGAAACTTATATGCGCGCTACATAAAAATACGACACTTATATGCGTGCTACATAAAAACGATTTTATTAAAAACTACATTAACGGCTGATATCATGGGCGCATTCACCCTCCGCTCTTGCAGAAAAGTATTCGCCCTTAGCTCTTGCAGAACAGCATTCACCCTCAGCTCTTGCAGAACAACATTCGCCCTCAGCATTCGCCCTAAGATCTTGCAGAACAACATTCGCCCTCAGCTCTTGCAGAACAGCATTCACCCTGCATTTTCCCTCAGTGTTCACCCTCAGCTCTTGTAGAATAGCATTTGCCCTCAGCATTCGCCCTCAGCTCTTGTAGAACAACATTCGCCCTCAACTCTTGCAAAATGGTAAGTTCTTACTGCAGGCCCTTCCTCCTATAGTAAGGTTGAATCTATTTGTGTTTTTTTGGTCAATTCCATTGGATTATGTTAGGCTATAGGGTTCTCTCTAGATGTCTTCCAATGTTCTTTCGGATGAGTTTCAAAGAGGATGTGTAAGATGTGTTTTTGCTTGCATGAATTTGACTCCACCAGTTTCATGAAGTTTAAGCTATGGATTTTAGTTCGAAAAACTCATCCATCTCAACACCCAGTAACGAATTTCCCTTGGTCTGATCTATATTGAAAGTGAAGTGCAAAGTGGTAGAGAATGGGAGATCGAAAGTCATCAAATTTATAACAAGGGTAGTACTCCAGATCGAAAGTGATGAGCTTTAGTTCTCCAGATTTGGGGATTTTCTGATGACATACCAAAGGTCACATCCATACAACCATATCAAGGTCAATGTTGAGATCATTCTCATATAGATATAGGTCACTGATATATAGGGTTAATATCATCATCACTATCCATGGAAACCGAATGGTTACAAAATTTGTGATTGTGGTTGGCTCATTTATAATTATTACCCATTTACAGTAGAGCACAGAAACACTAAATATGGCCTGAGCAGAGCCTTTACAACAGGAAATGGAATTGCAGCTGCTTCATCAATAACCAATAGCTCCACTTGAGAAAAATTTTCATAATCTTGGGGCTGGATATACTGCAGAGCAAACAATTGTAGTTATCATTCGTGCTCCAATATATTAATATAATTTTTACATTGAACTGAAGAAAGGGAAACAAGAAAATTCTAGCCATCATACAATGCTTTGACATAAGAGTTTTGAGTGACATACTTGAAAAAAAGAACTCATCCACTGATATTTATAATCATTTGAGTTATTCAAGCTAAACACAATGTCAAGAATCAAGATTCAATACCCTCTATTATCTTCATCACCCAATACAAGATTTAAATTCTTCCCAAAGAAACACTTATTAAATTGGCAGCCATTATTTCTCCCTGCTTTAAAAACCCTACATTTAAATGAAAACAAGCATTGCATTTCAACTACAAAAATATATTAGTGTTCAAGTGTACATGTGTGCATCACTTGTGCAGGGTATTCCTTTTCCACTTTCACATTATCCAAGAATGTGTGCAGTATAGTTCATATTTTTTGTGATTTAGATTATCTTGAAAAAGGAAAGGTAAATTATTTCCCATGGAAAAAGAAGGTTTTCCTTTTTTACTACTAGAAATGGTACAACAAAGTTCCATTTCTACCCGAAACTCCTATGAAACAGGAACCAAATAAAGGCCATGTCCTCAATGGACATCATTTGGCTTTGAAAATGGCCATTGCACCGTGTTGTTTCTTATATTACATCACGATAATTTCTTAGGTCATTTCTTATTTCTTGAGATGAAAAACAACCAAAGAAATTGTGAAGATCCTTTCAATAAATAAATGACCATTTCTCAATCATATCTCAACTATTTTTTATTTTATTCAGTGGTTGCTTACTTTGAGATAAATTTGACACTTTTATAAGGAATATAACATAAAAACAAAAAATGGGAAGGAATTGATGATGTAGATGACCTTTAGTTGTTGTCAATTAAGAATTGATAATACACGATGCATGTTCTGTACTACAAACTAGATTCCTTCCTGGAGTTAGGACACAGAGTATTGAATCAAAGTTGTAGCTTCTAACTTCTTGTATTGGTTCATCAATCTTGAAATTCAGACATTGCATGTCTTCATTGCTTCATGTTTGAATAATTTGCATCATATCATACAATAGGAAATTAGGAATTATGATTATTATTACTTTATGGATTTGTTAAGTTACTTTTAAGTTTGCATGGTTTAGTGTGAAATTATTCTTGTGTGCCCCTAGGCCTAGGTGAAGGAATGCCAAGGACTGAGAACCCTAGTTTTTAAATGGTATTGTTTCTTATACCCAAAAACCTCTCAACATCACTTCTTATTAGTTCTTAACAATAGTGTTGTAAACAATTTGAGAATTGATATAGCAACATCTCGCACTTCTCAAGATAAAGTCCTAAAGCTAAAGTGTGATACCATGTGTAATTCAATAGCCCCATTGTCACCTCACCAACCTCTTTTCACTTCGGGCTAGCTCTCCTCCAACTCAAGGGGGTTCTCCCTAGTAGATGTTAGGGATCTAATGGCCCAACCAAACCAAGTCAAGAGCCCCCTAACTCTCTATGTTTACTACTATCAATCAAAATATTGAACAATAGGGTCAGACATGCATCTTGAAGATAAAATTGCCAGGGTATTTTTGGGTAATTTTAAAGGGAAAGTCCCCAAACACATATAATCAAGGAATTATAACGTGATTTCAAACATTAAATATCAACAAAATCGTTTAAAGGATATTGAAAGGAAAAAGGTGATGGAAGATAGAAAGTGCATTACTTAAATGCTCTAAGGATTTTTCAATAGTTGCTCCAAAAGCTTCACTTCAAGGCCCTTCAAGATCGTCTCCAACAATGCTATACCATCAGCTTCAACAATGTTGCTCCAAAAATGTCCTCAAGGTCTTCACAACAAGTTTACTAGAAGTTGGTCCAACAATATATTAAATAAGGTCTTCATTGTCAACTCATCTCTTGTTTGGGTGCCTTAATGTGAAATTAAATGTTTCCAGGACTGAATTCAATGCAAGGCATATTTGAAACTCTAACTCTGTCTTCCGGTGTCTTATTAGAAATTATTTTAGTTTTAATTTTGTGTTTTCAAGTTAGATATTGTTTTCAAGTTTTTACATTTATAATTTTATTGCAATGTGGCAGACTGATCAGAGCAGTGCAGGAACAACCCCGAGACGGGATGATCGCGGAAAGAGGCCAGCGAAAGAACATGTAAAGTGCCAGCATTGCTCTATCTTAAGGTATTTTAGTTATTTACATAATTGAAATAATATTAATTTTGTTCAAATATGCAGACACCTAGCCATGGTACACCTGATGATTCCCTCTTTGAGGAAGAGCTTTCTTCATCCCTATCTCCAGTGTTGTTGTTGCAAAAAAGGGCACGAGATGCAAGGTCGGAATTTAATGCTTTGATAGATGCGCCTCAAACACCTGAAACAGAAGAGAGGATACAACATCTTATGAGGCAGCTAAATAGATATCAGGTAATAATAAAAAGTCAAAAGGATATTTTTTTTTTGTTCTGCATGAGATGAATTGTGATAGTTTGATTTTTAATTTTTACATTGACTAAACTAACAAAAAGTTATTTTGTATGTAGCGTTTTCTGGCACTTGCTGAACCCGGTGTTGGTGGTAGTGGGACACAAGGGCAAGATATTTCCCAACAACCCTCTCATACACCTTCTACTCCTTTAGGTGCCAGCCAAGAAACACACCTTGCCCAAGCAGACACCCAGCCAACCGCTGAACGTGTTGGCAATGATGAGGCTGATATGGCCAACTACATTATTGCGTTTCCTGGAGCTACACGTGTCAGCTCCACAGGGACCATTAATGGCACGTTGTTGGTGAACGATGAAGGTGTCCCTATAAAGCACATACAACTCCCAGGTAAATTTTAATATTTTAACTATTTCATGTACTTTATCTAAAACATATTTATCATGATTTTTATTTTTAAATTAATGATAATATATATATATATATATATTTTGGTTTTATTCTGTGTAGGAAACAATGACTTCTACAGGATTCTGGAGAGCCATGCGTTGGTAATTTTTGGCCCAACCATACGTACAGGGTGGAATTCCCAGAATTCCAACCTGAAAAAAGAACTTCTAGATTATCTAGAAGCCCTTTTTGGGGTCGGCACATTTGACAGAAAAGCGGTGGCTCAGGTAGCCGGCAAATATTTGAAATATACTAGGGACACCTATAGGACGCAATTTCAATTTAACCCTAGATATGAGCGTCCTCTCGCAGTTTCAGAGAGTGAGTGGAGAGCACTCATCCATGACGGAAAAGAGAAAAGGGCAAAGAAAGAAGGGAAAATGCCAACTGGACCCGCAAGGTAAATTACAACTTTAATTCAATAGCTTTAATTTTCTTTATGTCTAAAATAAAAGTGTGCTACGTCATATCTGACTTCAATCTTTTGATGATAGGTTGCCTGACACCTCGAAGGCAACCAAAGCTAGGATTGAAAAAAAAGGCCATCACAAGCTAGGCCAGGGCGGCTACTTGAAATTAGCCGCAAGAATTGTAATTAAGTAGCTAAACATCTTATAATTAATTGTATCGCCTTCCAACGTTTTTGTAATCCTATCAAATATGATTAAAAATACACAATCATATGTAATGTAGGGTGATGACTTCGGAACAAAAACTACATAGGAAGATAAAAATATCGCTTTACATTTCGACTATCAAGCCGTAGTTGAACGTCGCAGAAGATTGGGGCAGGTCCCAAGATCCAGAATGCCTGATAAGGTAAAACATTAACCTTTCAATATGTTTTTTTTCGTCCATAAATTTAATGTCTAACAAATTTTTTTAAATCAGGGGAGCAACACTACCGACGAGGCAAATAACCCAGTTTTAGAGCTAGATGTAGATGATCCTCACGTGCAACCTGATCATTGTAGTGGGGACCAGGCCGACAATGCTACTATCAGTGAGGGCCGTGACGGTAATTAATTTCCACTTATAATTTTTTCTAATTATACCTTGATGGTTGTCCTTATAACATTTTTTGTTTAAATGATAGAGAATGTTTCCCTTGAGGATCTTACCACCAGAGAGGAAGACAGGGCAACAGTCCCAACGACGACAACTGGTGCACCAGGTAAATAATCTCATTGCAATTTTTTTTATTAATATTACCGAACTAGTTCAATGATATTTTAAAACTGACAATTAAAATTTAATATTATCTGTTTTTGTAGGCGATGCCCCGTCACTGGATGAGACCAGACATCGTGACTACGCAACTAGGTCAGCAGTGCGGGTCGAAAGGCACGAAACAAGAGTAGAGCACGATGATATTGATGATGTAATTAGGAGCTTTAGAAATAGGAAGAAGAAAAAGAAAATTTGATAATGTAAAATATTGTATTATTACAAGACAAACGTTACCATACTTGGAACGTTTTTTGCGTTATATAAAAAACTCATTTATCATACTATTTTTATGTCAAGCATTAATTGCAATGTTTCCTTGCGTACTTTTTGTTGAATTGTTTTTTTATTAGTTATTGAACATTTTTTTTTATGCTCATGAAAGTAAAAAATGAAATATAGATTGGGTATTGGGGAATTGAGAGTGATGTGAGGGGGGGGGAGGGGCCATAAGAGCTTCCACCTTCATGTGGTTGGCCCTGTTTAGTAGAGAATAATTTATTGGAGCGATTTAATCTTGGAGCAAACCTCCCTCGATCCAGCGTAGCAACAAAAAAGTCATTGTTGACTTAGTTGCTACTCTTTCAGATCATGGGAGGCTTGTTCCAAGTTCATGCGACTCCAATAAATTGTTCTTGAAACGAAGAGGAGCTTATTTAGGTATGTTTTGACATTTTCAACATATTTTCTAACATTATCATAAGAATGCATCTTAGAGTAAAAAATACTACATCAATTACTTTTATTTATTGTATAGATAATGATGGATTTTGATTGACTTGGCAGTGCAGGTACAAATCCTCTTGCATCATGAGCAATACAACTTGTCAACCAGGGTCATGTCCAGGATATTTTTGTTTGTGCGCTTGACCAGGTTCGTAATGTCACATTTTGTAAGTTCCTTTACAGTTCATAATTCAATATTAAGCTTGTTCATGATTATTATCTATGTTTTTTGTATGTGTTTTTTCATCTATTTGATTGCAAGAAACTCTGCATGTTTCCTGTTGTTCCTTATGATTTCTCCCATTACCATTCCCAAGATGAATCCGAATTTATTGTTACATAGGTTACTTTATTGTTACTATGATTTCTCCATTTACGATTTCATAGGTTACATCATGTAAAGTTGTCAATCTCAGGTTGGTGATGAGCTTTAGTTCCCCAGATTTGGGCCTATTCTGATATTTTCTCCCTCATGTAATTCCTGCATCACCTCGTTGTTTGAGCATGCCAATTCTTCCCAACTATCTTTATATGTCTGTAATTTTGGAATTTGATTTAAAAAACTTGTACCCAACTTTGAGTTCAACTGGTGTTCATGTAAGGTTGTCTGGGCTTTGGGAAATATTGCTGGAGACTCTGCAACATTTAGGGATCTTGCCCTCAGTCATGGAGCTCTGAGGCAGGTGCTTGCCCAGTTGAATGATACTGCCAGAATTTCAATGATAAGAAATGCTACATGGGCTCTGTCAAATTTTTGTCATGACGTAAACCCCAACCACTATTCGAACAGGTAAGAAAAATAAATTTTCTGCCTCTTCTTCTTAGTTCGCAGATACTGTGGATTTTTTTTATAGATCTTGGTGCTTGGTAGATTTGGACGTAATATGGACCTAGGCACTTGTTCATTACGATGACTCTGTCATCAGGTTTTAGAAAATGCTCAGAAATTTGGGTTTCACAAGGGGATTACCCTTGCTTGCAATTATCGATTATCAATCACATATAAAAAAAGTCTTTCGTAGCATTGCTGAGCTCTTTGTAGGTGAATTTACGAGGCAATTTCACAATATCTGAACTAAATTTGTCTGTCCTTTTCAATACTTTGCGCTTGTAACAGAACCAAACAAACAATCTAGTGGCCAATGCAACAACAACAACACCTCCTGTTGCAATGCCTAGAATTCACCCTCTCTGCACACATGAATGACTATGGCACCCTCTTTTGTGAACAGGTACTGGAGCTGAAGGTACTAGTTTCGATTAGGATCGTGGAATTCAACATCCAAAATAGTATCAAATTCCATTGCAATAGTATTCCCCGGCGAGGGCAAGAGTTCATTGTGACCTATTGGACTCATCACCCCCAAATAGCCTCCAGGGCTACCCAGAGTGTGATCATCTTTGTTGTTGAGTATATTTTTATTTTTTCAATGAGAGTTTAGGGTTTCTCTAACATAGCTTCATAAATCCAATTCAGTGCCTGCTTGAATATCGTCACATAATACTCATGGTTTGGATTGATGAGCATCCTCTGAATGGTTGGTTGATTCATAATAACCTCCCATATAGTCATCTTGAGATATTTCAGAATTTTTCTCGGGTTTCATTTTTCATCGTTTCTAGTGGGTGGGATGGTGTGGGGTGATCCATCAATACTGGTGCTCTTGTAGTAGGGAATTTGTTTTTAGGGATATAAAGGAGCATTTGATGTAGATATCCCATTGGATGCATTCATAGATGGGCACGAGAGGTAAAGAATTTAAATTAAAAATATGCAACCTCTAGCATGGCAACCTGAAGGCCGCGAGAGACACTGGTTAAAGATTGTTTTGTGCTGGCCTTAATATAGTCGTGATTTCTTTCTATTATATTAATGCAAATATATAGTCCGGTCTCATTAAAATGAGGATTTTGGTTGTATTTCTCTTTGGTTGTTTCTCTCTTAATGCTCCAGAAGTTGCCAAAAGTTGCGATAGTTGTTTAGTTTGCCTGTTACAACTTAAAGTGGTTTTTAGCAATGGGAGTCATGTTTTTTAAGGTTCATACTAATATGAAGATCTTGTAATTCTATATTCAGGATAAGAGAAGATGGCCTCTGCTTTGGGCAGTATGACAACAAATGCCACATCTACCTCATTGGGTAACAATGGAAAGGGGAAGAATTTGGGTGCAATGTTTGATAATTATGGCAGACAATTGTCTTCTCTTTCAGTTTTTTCACCCATTTCCTTTAATCGCTCAAGCAGAAGAGGGACTATGAGATTACGTGACAGAGAGAAGGTAGTTAATACAAGAGCTATGGAAAAGGATTTGTACTTCAACAAGGATGGCTCAGTGACAAAAAAATTGCAGGTCAGAGAAAAAATTATGTTTAAAGGAAGGTCACCTGCACGTGAAACTTCACTGCGGTGGATCTTTTCTTGTCCACTTATATTCGATTTTAATGTGTTATTTTAATTTTTCATGGAGGGTTGTTTTGGCATATGGTCTGGCATTCAATTGCACACTTACCGAAAGCATTGTCAATTTGTCTTGCAGGCGGTGTGAACAAACTTGTTGATCTTGTTGGAGTCACCCTTGGGGCGAAGGGCAAAATTTTGTCTTGGAGAGCAAGCATGGTTCTCCGAAAATAGTTAATGATGGTGTGACAGTAGCTAAGGAGGTAATTTGTAGATGTGTGCTCTGGTTTTCTTTTTAACGTTGTATTAGTTCCCCCTCTTAAATGTCTTAGATTTGGTAGGCATACTTTGAAAACTCAAAGGTGAAAGGAAACATATTTTTTACCCAGTGGTCTACTTGGCCTATGGACTAGCCACATTAGAGTAATGCATAAATATTTTCACAAAAATAAAAGGAAAGGGTTATGGCTGAGTCAAATTTTATTTTTATTGACAGTGTAATGAAATGTATCTCAATGTTATGGTTTTGGCCTTTTTATTGGTTGAATTAGAGGACCCAGTCGAAAATATTGGGGCCAAGTTGGTAAGGCAAGCTGCGGCAAAGACAAATGATTTAGCTGTGGATGGAACCACAACATCTTTTGTTCTTGCACATGTTGGAATATTGAAAAATTCTAGAACAATGAATGGAGAATAAATCTCCCTTCCTCTAACATAGAGAAAATAAAAATTTCTTTGACAGGAGACAGAGTTTCAATACTTTGAAAACAAACTTCTATTCCCTTCAATAACTCAAAAAAAAACTATTACACTTCTTCCTCACTGAGAGAGATTACAAAATTATGACTGCTACAAAACGCAGTGCATAAAACCAACTCACTGTCTGTTCAAAACAAACATACTCTGTCTCTAAAACACTCTGCTGTGTTTTTCACTTTCGCACTGCTGTGCATACACATTTAAAAAGTTACACTTAGTCTTTCACTTTTTACACACTGCTGTGTAATAAAAAATTTACGTACTTTCTATAAAAAAAACTACCAAGATTTTTTGTCCTTTTTATTTTTATATGTCGTAACATATAAAACATATTATAATAAACCCTCTTTTAAAAAAAATAAAATTAAAACTAAATTCTATGGCCCACCTTTCATTTCGCATATGATATATATATAACATATGTTTAAAACATATGTATATATTAAAGCATACATAAAATTAAACTATCAAAAAATTAAAGAACCCTTTCCGTCGGACTTCAAAAGTCTGAATAGATTGAATTTCAAACCAAATTCACGTTCCAAAATGGGATGCTGACGTCTGCCTAATTTTAACTCGAATTCTCAATCCAATGTGCCCTATAAAAAATTCGGGTCCGGTTTTCAGGTTTTCAGATTCCCTTCAATTTCATGCGATCCAATATTAATGCTCCACGTGTCATCCTTTTGAATTTACAAAACTGGGGGGTAAATTTTTGTTTGTTTAATTTCTGGTTGGTGAATTGCGTTAATGTTGGTTGTTGTGTTTAAATACAATCCTGTACAGAAATATGGTGCCGTCTACAAAAAAACTTGCAGGAATTTTAAATGCTGAATTAAATTTCTAGATGGCGTGCAAGCAACCTCCAAAAAAAAATGTTGCTGCTGCATCCGTCCTTCTGCTGCAGCAGTTGAAGTTAAAATTCAACAGCACAGGGTTTAATAAGTGAGGGTGTAAAGGTAACTTTTTGTCGATGGTACTGGATTAAGATCATCTATTCATTTTCGTAGGGTCTTATGGTGTTTGGTTTTTTAGTTTTGGGTTGGGTTTATTGAGTCTAAGATAGTTTTTGAGTGAAAAAATTGCTATCAGGTATTAAAAAATTTTGGTTCTTTTGTCAAAATTTATGAGCTTGTTAGGAAATACAAAACTGACAATGGTTGTAACTTAAATTTGTGGAAAATAATTTGAAATGAAACCTTTTTGTTTAGGTTTTTGCAGCAGGTTCAAACCCCATTCAAATTACTAGAGGCATTGAAAAGACAATAAAGGCCCTTGTTTCAGAACTCAAAATTTTGTCAAAGGAGGTAAACGCTTGCCTTTTGAGTAGGTTGGTTTTCCTTTTTGCTGATGGTTTGATGTATGTAATTGAATTAGTTTCCTAAGGTATTTTTGGTTGCAAACTACTTTTCATTTTTCATATAGTATTGGCCTTGTGGAATACATTTGATTGTGTGGTCTTGTTATATCTACAACATTTGTAGTTGTTTAGTCTTATGGCCAAGGTGCACTTTTATTATGGAAATAGTTGATGCAATATTGTCATTTAATCCTTACTATAGGGTAGCATGTTGAGAAGTTTCTTGTGAAACATTTGGTATTCAAAATGACACTTGATCCTATACAACATCATGCACTTGACTTCAAAATTCATATTCAAAGTGTGCCAGACAATTCTTGAAAATTTTTAAATATTTGTGTTGTTTTAAACCATTATCTTTTTCATGTATTGGATGCTGAAAATGAGAAAAAGACTTTGGTATAAAACCAACTGGTGAATAATTTCCAGCAAAACAACCACTTCCAAGACATGATTTAGAAGTAGAACATATGTACTTATGAAGAATAGAAAGATATCCTTGATGCATTGTCAATGTTTGGCTAGGGTTATTTTTGGAGAAAATAACTCCTTATTCCTAGAATAGTGATCTTCAATACAAGTAAATGCCAAAGAAGAGAGATCATTGTGTGACATAAACCTATTAACAAAAGTGAACAGGGAATGATTATTAATTATGGCATACTAAGTTGTCAGTGATTTTGACTATTTATCTTTAACATGTAAAAATGTTAAATTCCAAACTTACATCATCATGGTTTGGCATCATGAGCTTAAATAATTGTCCACCATGCTCATAATTTCATTGTTGTATTCATATCTATAAACAATGTTTCAAATAATAATAAAAAATCTCTATAAGAAAAATCCAGACCTCCATGCTGCTGCTTCTTGTGAGACAAAGTCAAAATTGCATTACACAATCTGACACATAAGAATCTCCTATATCCCGGTGGTATGTATCCAAATTCTTATAATAGTGTCTTCAAGACTTATGTTGACATTGCAAATGAGATATTTAAGCAATGAAAGATGGAGCCTTCTTCATTGTTGTATATGTAACAATCTTTTATTAATATAAAGATTGATGGTTTTGTCTTTCTGAAAATGAAATGTAAAAAATAATTTATTGTGGTCAATTGAAAAGTTTTTTTTTTAAAGCTTTTCATTATGGAAGGGCGACATAGATATATGCCCTTCTAATTGAAATTCAGACCTACCCTTCAAATTTGATCACTGTGTGGGACCTTAACAAACAATAAAACTATTTCGCCGCGCGTTATATAAAACATATAACAAAACCTTTGTCAAAACTTCAAACGAACCCTTTAGCCATGGGTATTTCATCACGAATTGATCATTTTACCATGTACCTTCTTCTAGAGGAATATTCTTCCACTTGATTAGGTACTTCATAATGGTTATATGTCAAAGAGATACGTAATGTTTATCTATAACTTTTTGTGGTTCAAGAATCAACTTTCATTCTTCATCTAATTTTGGAAGTTCTATTTACATTGGCATATTTTTTCCCAAAACCTTTTTTAGGCCAGATACATGAAAAACCTTATGAATGCAAGAAGAAGGAAAATATAACTTCTATACCACTTGTGCAATCTTATGAATAATTATTTAGGGCCATAACATTTTTGAGCTAATTCTTTATTCTTCTTTTTCTTGAATGAAGATTGCTTATAATGCTATAATCTAAAAAATACCCTCCTCAAATTATCTTTCACTTCAATGTTGTTCCCCTTGTTGTTTTATCATGTTTCATGTCATTTGAAGGTTTTCCATAATAATTTTCAAAGTTTTTTTAGTATTTTCCATATGTGACTATGTTTCCTATACTTTGGACTTATCTTGCAAAAGGTATGAGATACTAGGAGTTGGATATCCATAAAGGGCCTTAAATGGGGAAATTTTAGTAGATGTGTGATAGGTAGTATCATATTACCATTCTTCCTTGACAAACCCACTTCATCCATTAAGATTTATTTTCT
Organism: Pinus albicaulis; assembly: GCA_034641835.2. Taxonomy (NCBI): domain Eukaryota; kingdom Viridiplantae; phylum Streptophyta; class Pinopsida; order Pinales; family Pinaceae; genus Pinus; species Pinus albicaulis. The sequence continues at coordinate 263,022,653 of CM076583.1, forward strand.
AAAGAGTAACATTGTAGATAACCTTAAAAAAATTTGTTAACTATTTTTGTTTGACCATTTGATTGTGTTTGATATGTAGAACTCATGGCAGCTATTGTTTCTCCACTCATATTAAATAATTATTTCCAAAAGTTTCTTGTTACTATTACTTTAGGAAAACCATGAAGACTATGAATTTATTTCACAGACACTTCTTCCACTTGGCTTGTTGTTTATGTACTTTGAGCTCTACAAAAAAAATCTACAAAATTTGTCTATATAAATGACCACAAAAATGTAATACTTACCTTTATATTTCAGTAACCCTGTAATAAAGTCTATTGATATATCTTCTAGCCTTTGAATATGTATGTGGAATGGTTGAAGTAACCCTAGAGATTTTACTATCTCTCTTTTATTTATTATGCAAACCTGACCTTCTCTTACAAAATTTTAAATATCTTTCTTCATTCCTTCCAAAAATATATTTTTTGATCCTTTGAGATGTTTTAAGGAACCCTGCGTCCTACCATCAGAGAGACATGGGACTCCCTTAATATTTATTTATTCAAATATGCTTGTGTGCATAAAAATATTCTACATTTGCACCAAAGTATATCTCTCTTTCACTCCCAATGCTCCATAGAGTTCATCCCATCCTTAATAAATTTTAGTTTTTGTTTAGTACTATTTTCATTTTTCCATTATGGCAAGCTTCTTATAGCCACCTAGGAATAGAAAATGTAATTGGATATAAATTTGAGGCCTCTTCTATTTTAGAAAGAGCATCATGTACTAAATTTTCCTTACCCTTTTTGCAGATTATCTCAAAATTAAAACTTTGCATTTTTTCTCCTCATTTTTGATAATATTCTAATGAAAATCATAGCTTCAAAAAATACTTTATGCTATCATGGTATATCTTGACTTTAAAGTACCTCCCAATGATATACTATCCCCATTTTTTATTGCATGTAATATTGCTTCCATTTATTTTTCATACGTAGATTTCACCAAATATTTTCTTTGAATTCCTTGCTTTAAAAGCCAATGATATCCCTTATTGTGTTAATGTTACGTAAATTACTTGTCCTAGTGCCTCGCACTCTACTATGAATGTTTTAAAAAAAGTAGGTGCAACTGATGTTGGTGTAGAAGACATGGCATCCATTAAAAGAGAGAATGCCAAAGTAGCCTCATCATTCCATATAAATGATATTTTCTTCAAGAGATATGTGAGTGGACTTGAAATGCATGCATAATTCTTAACAAATGATCAATAATATCATGTAAGTCTAAAAAAATTTCTAAGAACCTTGATTTTCTTAGGAATAGGTCATTTTGTAATAGCTTGCATCTTTTGAGGCTCCAACTTCACTCCTTCCTTTAAAACAATATGAACCAAATACTCGAATTCTTATTTCCGAAAAGCACATTTGGATATTTTTACATAAAAATGATTGTTCTCAATAATTTATATAACTTTTCCACATGTTTAGTGTGGTATTCCCATGATTTATTATAAATATGTGTATTATCAAAGAAAACTAACACAAATTTTATAAGATGGGATCAAACAAAATTGTTCTTAAGTTGAGCCCGCCGGACTTCAAACAACGATAAACCATAATTCAAACCAAATTCGCGTTCCAAAATAGCCTGCTAACGTTGGCCAATTTTGTGACGTGAAAACCAAATGAATTCCGCCCTAATATTTTTCGGGTCCGAAGTTGGGCTGGCGTACAGAGGGAGAGTTGTGACGCGAATTTCTTATCAAATTCGCCCTAATCTTTTTCGGGTCCGGATTTCCACTGTGCGAGTGGCCCAAAAAAAGATCCGCTCCAATCAGTTTCTGCCACGTTTCCTCAATCAAAAGTTGCCCTGTTCCCGGATGCAGGTGCATTCGATGGATTTTAAGGCGATGGGACATGGATGTGGCGATTTCATATCAATCCAATTAAGTTTTAACACTGTTCAATTAGCCGATATTTAAGTCCCAAGGTTTTCACATCAAATCGCATTAAGTTTTAACACTGTTCAAGATCATACCTCCACTCCTGTTAGCGATTCTGCATACTCCAATATGATCCGGCCTTCGGCTCTCATTAATGAGAGATTAATTATGACGGGCGTTCTTCGATTGCATTACAGTTGGGTCGATAAAATGGCGTTTCGCTATGGTTTTTCAGACAAGCCAGTTGCTGGGTTATACTGCCTGCTCACTGTGACGAGAAGGAGAAGTGGCCATCTAAACTGCTGCTTAGACCTTGGTGCATATCTGCATTTCTCTCGGTCTGGTCTGTGTCTGTCTTCTTCGGTTTCGTGGAATCTTGCTTCTCCGTCTCGTCTTGTGCCCACTGCTGAGACTGCACCCATGCCTCACCTGCGTCAAAGGATGCGTTGCCACAGGGGGAGCACTGGAGGTCAACCCTTGCGTGCTCCCTCCAGCCCCTCAACCGAGTTGTCTTCCCAGTCCATTTATTATTACGCAGGTCGCTATCCAAACACTAGAAGTGGGCAGGGTCGGGTTCTAGGATCTGGCCACCGTATGGGCTCCCCTTCTCCTCATTTCCCCACCGCTTCACCTTCTCCCATGACGTGCACTGCACTTTTTTCCTTTAATTTCTCTCTAAACCGCCCACGAATCACAGCTTCAATCACCGTGTTTTTTCCATGAGGAGGCCCAAATGGAGGAACAATGCACCCGTCCGGCGAGTCTGAGCTCAGAAAAAGCTGGCTAGCATTCGGGCCTTCAGGAGGGGAGCGGTGGCACGAATGTGGAGATAGCACCTGGTGATCCTGGACCTTCCGAAGGATGGTGCCAAATCGTCGAGGAACCACCGGAGGAGTAGCTTGGTTAATTTGGTTTTCTTGCTTCGCAGGCCCACTTAATTGGGCATGTTTTAGATTATATTACTGTGTGGGACCTCTGTAATATTTTTGAATTCTGTAAACGTTCAAGACTGGTTTCCCCGTATGTAGGTAGTCTTCTTTTTTGATTTTTTGATGACAAATTTGCCATAAGTCTGGGCAATGTTTTTTACTAAAGTCATGCTATAATTTTATTCCCACTATTAATAGATTAACTTTACTTAGAAAAGAAAATGTTGCCTTGTTTCTATTTTAAACCTGTTTTTTGAAATACAGAGCCATGTTTATATGATTGTTTATAGTCGAAGCGCTGTGGGGTGGTTTATTATATTTAATATTTCACGGTCGAATTATGTTCATAACAATTGGAAAAAAAAAATATTGCCCTGTTTCTATTTTAAACATGTTTTTTGAAATACAGAGCCATGTTTATATGATTGTTTATAGTAGAAGCACTGCGGGGTGGTTTATTATATTAATATTTCACGGTGGAAAAAACAAATGTTGCCCTGTTTCTATTTTAAACCTGTTTTTTGAAATATAGAGCCATGTTTATATGGTCTACGTATTATACTCTTTCTCTGTATATCTACAGGAACCTTTTTGCTATGAACAGAGTGGATGTTGTAGCGGGCTACTAATGGAAACAAGCGAGCCTAAACCTTACATTTCGGATGCAATAGATGGTTACCAATTTTGGAATCAAGCGAGCCTAATCTTACAAGCTAGCCTGGGTTTCTACAGATGGTTTTTATTTCCGGGAACAAGCGAGCCAGAACATGCAATCGACCCTGGGTTTATACATATTTTTGCTTTATCATGGATGCTTTTTGTGTGAGGCGTATATCAAAAGTACATGTCTCTGCACATTTCCTGTATCCGCTTTATGATACTATTTTATGTGTTGACAGGTTATCACTCTGCCTTCAAAACTAGCGATGCTAGTCTATGTTACTAGTTTATTGATATAGTATGATGGTCTTTTTATATTTTGGACATATCACACTCCTCACATGATTAGCGTTTTTCTCTGTTCAAGGATTTTGGGTACTTTAATTTGTATTTGGAACAATGGACGTCGGTACTCTATCTGTTGCTTTACTATTCTACATAATACTATTTCACTTTCTTATAGATGCCTCCGGCATATTTGGATGCTTTCTCAGATTGTCGATAATCTCCATGTGGACCGTTACTGGGTTTTATATCATGTCCCTGTATGTGACATGGGGTATTTTTCTATCATTGTCTGGGGTGGGACTTCCACTTTTCTGGATGGATAGTTGGGTTCCAATCTTCAGATGTGAAAATGTAATGACTTCATGGACTGTTTTACTTCATATAATATATTCAAAACAACGTTTTTTCTCTTGTGAAAAAAAATGATTGTTTATCACTCTGCCTTCAAAACTAGCGATGCTGGTCTATGTTGCTGGTTTATTGATATGGTCTGATGGTATTTTTATATTTTGGACATATCACACTCACATGATTAACATTGTTCTCTGTTCAAGGATTTTGGGTACTTTAATTTGTATTTGGTACAATGGACGTCGGTACTCTATCTGTTGCTTTACTATTCTACATACTGTTATTTCACTTTCTTATAGATGCCTCAGGCATATTTGGATGCTTTCTCAGATTGTTGATAATCTCCATCTGGACCGTTACTAGGTTTTATATCATGTCCCTGTATGTGACATGGGGTATTTTTCTATCATTGTCTGGGGTGGGACTTCCAATTTTCTGGAAGGATATTTGGGTTCCAATCTTCAGATGTGAAAATGTAATGACTTCATGGACTGTTTTTCTTCATATAATATATTCAAAGCAGCATTTTTTATCTTGTGAAAAAAAAATTATTATTTATAGTCGAAGCACTGCGGGGTGGTTTATTATATTAATATTTCACAGTCGAATTATGTTCATAACAATTGGAAAAAAAAAATGTTGCCCTGTTTCTATTTTAAACCTGTTTTTGGAAATACAGAGCCATGTTTATATGATTGTTTATAGTCGAAGCGCTGCGAGGTGGTTTATTATATTAATATTTCACAGTCATTGGAACGTCCACAATTCATAACAAATATTGGAGATTTACTGTCTTGTTTTAAAGTTTCATTTTTTTTTTTAAATTGAACCCGCCGTTAGTATACCGACGCTTTGTAAGCGTCGGTCTTCCGACGTCTTGAACGATTTCCGTCAGTCTTGTGATGTCCGTCGATATTGTGACAGTTCTTCCTAGGATCGGTATTGCGACGCTTTTGGAATGCGTTAGTATTGCGACGCCTATGGGACACGTCGGTCTTGCGACACTTTTGCAATGCGTCGGTCTTGCGACACTTTTGTATGGTGTCGGAATTGCGACAACTTAAACACGTCGGAAGAGCGGCAGTATAAAAACATCGGAAGAGTGAAGTTCAAAACGTCAGACCACATTTCGTCAGAATTGTGACAGTTTACAAACGTCGGAAGAGCGACGTTCAAAACGTCGGACCACATTTCGTCAGAATTGCGACAGTTTACAAACGTCGGAAGCGCGACGGTTTGGGAAACGTCGGAAGAGAGATGCTTTTTTGGAAGCGACAGAAAAAGTGTTGGTAGTGTGACACTTTGTCAGTGCATCGGAATTGCGACGTTATGGAAAACCACGTTTTGCGTGTCCTTGAACTGTCGCTCTTGCGACGACTATGTGTCGGAATAGCAACGAAGTGGCCGTCGGAAATTGTGCCAAATTTTCTAGTGAAGATAGATTTAATTAAAACCAATCTGCTTGCCCTCGAGAGCCACCTATGATGCCAGATATTGATTCTGCGCTCCACCTTAGTGATCATCCAGTTCCAATCCTTGATCTGATAATCCTTTGGCTTAAGGTGAAAACTAAGATATTTTAAGCCTTCCTCAATGAGTTTTCATTCAAATGGGAAGAACGACATGGCATGCCCCATTTCAATTACTGAACAACGAGTCAATATGATGGTGGAATTTCTGTTGTTGGGAGCCATACCTGTGGATTTGCAAATTTTTTTTAGGATGTTATCAATTTGAGAGTTGTCCTAATAAGACCCATCCAAAAATATAATAACATAATCAAAAAATAATAGATGTGTCAGTTGTAAAAATTAATTTAATCGAATGCCATGAGTGATACCATTGTCCTTTGCCATATTCATAAGAGAAGAGAGGCCTTCCATAATAAGGAGGAAAAGGAGTGGTGAGAGGGGGCATCCTTTCCAGAGACCTCTACCAGCATGAAATAAATCAGTAGCTTCCCCATTTATAAGGATACTGAAGGTGGCGTTCATAATGCATCCCATAATCCAATTAATGAAAGAATGAGGGAAACCCATCTAGATGAGAATAAGGTGAACATAGTTCCAATTAACATGATCAAATGCTTTGGCAAGGTAAATTTTGATGATGGTGCTCTTGAGTTTTTTTGTTTTAATGGAATTCAAGGCCTCTTATGCAGTGCCAATGGCTTCATGAATCTATTTGTGGTGGAGAAAAGAAAATTGTTCCTTGGCTATATGTAAAGAGAGAATGGGTTTAATATGATTTGCAATGATTTTGGAGATAATTTTATATATGCAGTTGTAGAGGGAGATAGGTCTGAAGGCATGGAAGGTAGATGGGTGATCCACTTTGGGAATCAGTGTAATGAATGTGAAATTGAAACCATCATAAATTCGACCAGTTGTTCTGCTTTCTTCGATGACTATAAGTAGATCTCTGTCGATCAGTTCAAAGAAATATAGATAGAATTCAATGGGCCATCCATCCATCCCAGGAATTTTGTCCTTCTTAAACCATTTTAATACTCCTTCAATCTCGCCCAAGGTAACCGGTGCATTGAGAGCCTCCAATTTCTCCTCATCAACAAATCTGTGAAAAGTGCGAGCAATGTGCATAATATGCAACAAATTAACATTGAGTGGCGCTTTATATTGATTTGAGAAATGCTGGATTCCAAAATATACAAGATGTGCATGGGATTTGGCCACATATCCAGTATTATCAAAGATTTCATAGATAGTATTGATGATCCTTCTGCCTTTAGCACTCTGTTAAAAGATCTTGGTGTTTTCATCCCCGGCTTTCAACCAAATGGCCCTGCTCTTTAATCGCCATTCCTCCTCCCTTTTCCACAGAATGGAGGTTCTAGTGGTTTCCAAAGCAATCAGTTGCTATTTTATAGACACGGTATGAAAACCCAAGTAATCCGGACCAATAAGATGAGTAATTTGCAGTTCAGTCCTTCTGAGCTCCTCCTCCTCGAGTATTCTTTTGTGCCTAGCCCATTTGATAGTGTTTTCTTTGATACGCTTGAGATTATCATTGAAAACTCTTCCAGGTTCCCAATATGGGAATTCATTACAGTTCTGCCACTCCTTAGTGACCAAAAATTGGAATTTGAGTTCCTGTAGCCATCCAACATTAAATTTGAAGGGAGCATGGGGCTTCTATTCTCCAACCAGAAATTCCAAATAAATCGGAGAGTGGCCTGAGGCACCCCCCGAACCCACCCATTGTCTAGATCTAGCAAAGAGATTATGTAATGGCAACTTAATAAGGAAGCAATGAAGTCTCCATGCTAGGGCCGCCTCCCCAGTGTGCCTATTCCTCCAAGTAGGAGTATTCTGAGGCATATCTATGTCAAGTAATCCAACCAATTCCAATTGATTGGTGAAGTATTCTAATATAGGATTTGGAATGGGTTGTGGCCCCCAAGTTTCCTAGATACCAATAGAGAATTTTAGATCCCTGCCAAGTATGATGTTGTTTTGTTAAAGTAGAGTGCAGCTAAGAAAGGAGTCCCAAAATGATTCTTTGTGATTGCAAGGACCATATACATTAATCAAAGTAATGGGAAGTTCAAATTCACTAGTGATAACTTCCACGGCAATGACACCCACCCTACCCCAGCAGTTCATTATCCAAGTGGTCTTGTCGTTTATGCCTAATGCGCAACCCCCCGATCGGCCTCGGGCATCAATGGTCACAAATGTCCAATCCGGAAGGAGGGTAGATAATATATTGGAGATGGAGATTTCATCCCCCAATGTTTCTTGAAATAAACTAACATCAATGCGAGTAGTGAGAAGAAGTATCCTGAGGGCCAATTTTTTTTCCAGGCTGGCAAGGCCCCTACAGTTAAAATATAGACAAATCATGATGGAACCTTGTCCCTCAGTTTTATTTCTCTAAGAATCCTTAGAATAGAGGACTGCATATCTACAACCACCTCCAAATTGGCCATTTGAATGGCCTTTGAAATGGAAAATGGCCTGCCCCGCGGTTTAACAGATGAGGGGCCCAAATCTAAGTCAATGCCGAGGGTGGGTTGGTTGGTCAAGAGGACGGATGAGCGAAATTTTCTAAGGATTGATTTGAAAATGGAATTCATCAAACCTTGAAATGTAGAAGGTGCATTGGTAAGGCCAAAAGGCATGAACAAAAACTCATAATGACCCTCATGAGTTCAAAATGTTGTTTTCAGAATATATTCAGTCTTCATTCTAATTTGAATATATCTTGAACGAATATCCAACTTGGTAAAACAAATTTATCAATGTAATTCATCCAATAATTCATCAATCACAGGAATGGGAAATTTAGCTTTAATAGTGATCTTATTTAGCTCCCTATAATTTGGACACATGCACCATGATCCATCCTTCTTGTGCACCAATACTATTGGAGCAGAGAAATAACTTTGACTTGGTTGAATTATACCAACCTCTAACATTTCTGCAATAATACATTCAATTTCGCTCTTTTGGAAATAAGGATATCTGTAAGGCCTGATGTTTGGAGGAACAATTCCTGGAATCAAATGAATATCATGATCATGAACATGAATAGGTGGGAGTCCTTTGGGAGTTTCAAACACCTTGGAATGATTGTCCAAGACTTTTTGGAAATCTGGAGAAATAGATGATTTTGATGTTGGAACTTCTAGTGAGCATAATTGTGCAATTACGACTCATTTTTCTTTCTCCAGAAGCTTTGTCATGAAATTATAGCTTATTATCTTTCATGGCTTCCCTATGATACCCCGTAATTGAACTTCCTTTCCTTCCGAAAAAAAATTCAAAAAAATTTCTTGAAAATTAAAAGCTACCATCCCCAAAGATTGTAACCATTGTACTCATAGTACAACATCAACACCTCCCATTAGAATGGAAAGCATTGGACTATTCAATACATATTCCCCCATGGTTAGCTTGATATTAAGGAATTTTCCAGAGAAATTTATAGTTCCTCCATTTGCAACCATCACTTGAATTTCTGGTGTTGGGTATAGGAAGCAATTAAATTCCTTGGCTACCTTACAATGAATAAAATTATGGGTACTACCCGATTCAATCAACACTATTACATTTTTCTTCTTGATATTTCCTTATATCTTGAGAGTTTGAAGAGTGGTAATTCCTGCCAATGCATTACGAGATATGGTCGAACTCATTTCTTCTTTCTCTAGGGTTGGTTCCTGGTGTGTATCCTCTTCTTTCAAAGTTTCTTGTTCATTTTCTTCCTCCTCTTAACAATCTATGTAAAATAATTTCTTCTAAGCACACTTATGACGTCTAGTGTATTTGCTGTCACAACTGTAGCAAAGCCCTTTTTCTCTTTTTTCTTCCAATTTTTGTGGTGTCAACCTTGTAGGTTGTGGAACTCTAGGAGTAACAACACTTCCATATTTATAGATGAGAGTGGTATGCTTCCTTGTCACCATAATTTTACGTTCAATTTTTCTTGCCAACCTGAATGCCTTCTCCAATGAATCAGGTTTCCAAAGGCAAATCTCATGTTGGATGTTATCCTTTAAATTCCCTATGAAGACATCAATCTTGTGTTCCTCTGGAATATCATATACCCTTATGTTCAATTTTTGGAAGTCCTCAATGTGCTCCATCACTGAACCCTTTTGTTTGATATTTATCAATTGGCTAAAGAAGATGTTTCTCTTTGTATCCTCATCAGGTGCTATCATTTCCTCTGTAAAAATTGACCAAGTGACAATTTCTTTATGGGAGAAAATCCATTGATACCATACAAATGTATTTTGTTCTAAATATAAAGTTGCAAGGCGTACCTTTTGTGTGTTTTGCACAGTATTGAGATCAAAATATTGCTCCATATGTAGTATCCATGTTACTTGATCCTTGCCATCAAAATTGTTCATATTGATCTTTGGAATATGGTGGGTCTTCAATGCAACATTAGAGTTTATGAAATCATGATTGACATTTATTTTGTTCTAATCATAAGTATCCTCTACTATCTTTCCGCCATTAGGAATCATTTCTTGTATCAACTTTGTCAATCCTTCCTTCAAACCCTCCATGTCTTCTTTTAGATCATTCTTCATGTCTTCCATGTTGTTTTTCATTTTTTCTTCCATGTCTTCCAGGACATTCTTCAAACCACCCATCTTAGCTTCCACACCTTTCTTCAAACCATCAATCTTAGCTTCCACACCCTTCTTCAAACCATTTATCTTAGCTTCCATGACTTTCTTCAAAACTTCCATTTCATTTCTTGTTTCTCTTTGTGAGAGAGAAATTTGGTGCACTTGCTCTTGTAATTTTGATATATCATGTTGCACTTCTTCCTCTTCATGAGTCATAGTAGAGTATTTTGAGGGCTTAATGGGTGTTGAATTATTTTTAGGGGGAATTTTAGAACTCAATACTGATATCTATGCTTCAATATGCCCTTGGAATCACTTCAAACTGATTTTTCAAACAAGATTTATGTAATTTGAAAAAAAAATACACACCTTATTCTTGCTTTTATGGAGGTCAATATTGAACTTGAATTATCTCTATGATTTCAAGTCTTAAATATCTGAATTTCAATGTTGTATTAGTGCTCTCAATATTATTTCTAATGCCATAGGGTTGACCTGATTTGGATTCTTCAAGACAAAGTTATGCCCAATCTCCCACAATGACCTAATTATGGACTAGTTCAATAGAGTGAACTTTTACGATGTCCCACGTGTCATTGTTTCCTCCTTCGGATCTGAAATTGATACACAGGAAACTACAATCCGTTTGATTTCGACCAATTCTTACATAATTCAAATCCGATTCTCAAAGAGAGATTTATGATGATTTTCCCAAGGTCACCTATTTTAGATGAAATTTGGGAGCCTGCAAAAAACCCTAACTTCCACAAATCATATCTCTGAAGATGTTTTGAACCAAGATCTGAAAGTTTTACACAAAGTTCCTCATGACTTATTCGAAATGGGTTTTTTTTTGGTGTCTGAAACCTCGTAGAAAAAAGTTATAGCGCAAATTCCATGATGACCTATTTGAAGCAGTGAAACCCTAGAATCCAAAGCTCTGATACCAAATGTTATGAAAAAAACTCCAAAAATAGAAGAAAAGAGAGATCAACACCTTTTAAATAAGCCACTTCGAGGGGGAAACCTCCTTTACATTACATAAATGAAATAATTTTGGATGATCCAAATGAAAAAACCTCCTTTCTATATATAGGAGTCCATGGGGCCACAATATAATCCTAGTCGAGCTAACAATAATAATTTAAGGGCAAAATAATAACAATATGGGTGTTGCGGTGGTACAACAATAACAATAAGGGGGCTACACTAACAATAATAAGGGACTACACTAGTAATATAGGGACCTAACAGAACTTCATCAAGTATTTTGGTATCGCGTCACCCTTTTCCATTTTGATTTTTTTTATCGTGTCCATCAGTGATAACTTCCTATGGTCGTTGTTGTTTACAAACAAATATATTAAGGCCTTTCACATATCATATGGAGTTTATGTTCCATGGAGGTTCAAGACAATATGATATTGAACTCCTTCTAAGATAATCCTTCTCGCCTTTGCTAATTCTTATTCCATGCATCAAGATTTTTAGCATTTGTTGTTGCAGGCCTAGGAAAATCATTGTCTATGAATTCCTTCAACCCATTGTCACCGAAGAATACCTACATCATATCTTTCCAAGATATGTAATTCTAACTACCCTCAAGGGCATATTCAATTCTCAATCCACAGAAAGACATCATGATCTGCTACTGGTCCTGAAGAATAAATCTGCAAATTGCATTCACATGTTCAAAAAAAACTTGTATTCTTCTATTCTATAGTGATGCTTGCTCTGATACCATGCAGAAAATCTAGGTAGATTCAAACTGAAATGTGTAATATGATAAAATAAAATACTTTAATCTAATCTAAAAATTGTGGAATCTAATTAAGATTGCATAATCACATGAACAAGAAAGAGAAACAATTCCAATTGCACAACATAAAGATTTATCTGGGGAAAGCCTCAACTAAAAACCCCACTATATCTATATATATATATTTCATTAAGTTAAGAATATGAAACAATAAAATGATTCTCTCATGCTTAAGAGCTCTCTATACTATCTCTGACTGTCTCACTCTGATCCAAACAAGTTTGGTCCAATACTTAACCAATTTCTTTCCTTTGGATGCTCAGCCTTTCTTATGGAATCACTAGGGAAATTGAGCCCCTATTAATTAGGAAATTCCCAATAATTTATTGTGCAATAAATCCAAGGCATCTTGATGACCTCATGCATGACCTGTAAAATTTTCTAATCATGAAACTGATATTATACTTGATATTGATATTATACTTCCCTTTAACTCCAATATCAACTGGGTCTTCCTCAAAACTCACATGCAAAAACTATTTATAGCGAATTATTAGTTTTTTACTGATTGATCATTACATGTGAATTAAATCAAATTTAATTCACTGGACCTCTCACTAGCTCCTCCATCAGTTAGAACTAGTTAAACTGATTTTAACTCAAATAATTAAGTTAATCAATTACAACTCAAAATAAACTGCAACTAGACCCCATAAAACTTAGAGTTAACTCTACATGCCTCCATTTTTACCCCCAACTAGAATTGACTAAGCTAACTAAGTCTTTCCAACTTAGTTAACTAGCACAAGCTATCATGTGATGTGGAATTACAATTTCCTTCTAATTTAATTAAGGGAAAATTAAATTAGATGCCTCTTCTTGTTGCTAATTTCAACAAGTAGATCTCATTTCAATCCTCAGCAGATAAGAATAAATTTTAAAGGACTTGCATGGAAGATTGATGAACAAGATCAGTAGAACATGAATCCATCCCATTGTGTCTTAACTCGCTCCAGATTTTACTCCAGAACCTTGTTGGTGTCATAGAGGTGGCTTATTATAGACAACTCTAGTGCTTCTCATTTAATTATCAATCTGAGCTAAGTCTTCTTATTTCAAGAGTGTTGGTGTAGAAATTTGCTGAATAATGAAGATTTATCCACCGAGATTATCCTGATCACATACTAATTCGAATTCATATGCAACACATAATCTCTTCTACAATCAATCATCAATTTGCGGAAATGGAAACAGTCGCATGCGCACATAAACACAATATGTAATGGGGAAAGCTTATATCTGAAAACCCCTTAGCTATTTTGTATATTATATGGAGAGAACATGTAACATTACATAGCACAATACTCCTCACAAGTACTCAGTACTATCTCATAAAGTTACACACAAACTAGCTTGGTTTTGAACAAGTCACAGGTTCAAAACTCATCCACTAATTGCCTGCCTCTATTGCGCAATCAAGGTTGGTCTAATGAGAGATCCAAGGTTCGAATCTCCTTGGCTTGACAGCGCAATCCTCATGGGAAATTCCTCCAAGTGTGGTGCAAATCTCATGCACAACTGATGTCACAACTGATAGCTATCTCAACCCTTTCGTCTACCTCTTTCACTGGTCTCCACTGAACTGTCCATGCACTGTAGTGAACTGATGTGTTCTTGAGTTGAATAATGAGTTAATAATTAGTGAATTAAATAATATTTAATTCACTCCACTCATTACTAGTTGATTTGCTAGTTAAACTAATCACAACTAGTTCAACTAAGTTAAACCGAACACAACTCCACCAACTGTCTCATCAACTCCACCAAACTTCTGCCACTGAAGTCCTAACTGAAGTCAACCATGAATGAGCTCACCAAACCCCAAGGAATAGCGTAATTCCTTCTGTCAGATGCATGGGCCACATCCGTAGCTCCAACTGAAGTGCTCCAAGAGAATAAACTGAAGTTTAGAGTCCAAATATTATTAAGGGCTAATAATATTTGACTGACCTATTTTTAGACAGGCAGTCTAAAAATAGACTTCGACCTATATATCTAAAAATAGAGGTCCATCTACTTTTACCAACTCGACCAATCATCCAAGAATAACATACTGCAACTCCTAGACCATGCTTCATATGTCTAAAAATAGACATAGTCTAAAAATAGACTTTGCGCCAAAAATAGCCTGCGGGCCCACTTAGTGAAGGCGACTTCATTTCACTAAGCTCCATCATCTTGTTGCATTTTCAACAGTTGGCACAATATATGTGAGTGAGATTGACTAATAGTTACTCTATGCTACTTATGAGGAAGAATTGGCTAGCCTCTTGAATTCAATTAACCTAGCGAGGAGTGGCTTGGTTGATTCTTAGGCTAAGATTGAACAACAGGACTACAGTTTAAACAACAAGTTTAATGGACTGAAAAACTATATAATTGAATTAAACAGAAGTCTAAATGAATTGAACAAAATTTGAATTGAATTGAATAGTAGTCTAATTGAGATAAACAACAGTTTAAATGAATGAAACAACAATTGAATTGAATTGAAAAACAATCTAATTGACATAAAAAGCAGTCTAAATGAATGAAATAACAAATGAATTGAATGGAACAACAGTAATCGAATTGAATGGAACAACAAAAATCAAATTGAATTGAACAACAGTCTAATTGAAACAACCTAAATGAATTTGTACAACAATTAATTATATAATTTTGCAATGGAATTCTCTTTGTAGACTAATTAATCGACATTAATCAACGATTGGCTGCTTCACTATGCTGGAAGAATAATGTAATCCATAAAAACAGTTAACATCGAAAGCAACCTATTCTATGATCTGTAAATCAATTGCGATGACATTGGAAGAAACCATAACCATCTACTAGTGATGAATCATTATTATAAACTGGAGAATACAGTTGTGATTATCCTAACTCAAGAACACAATTGCTAACAGTTCTGAAAAGAGAAACGGTAACTTTATTGAATGGAAATGTACTTTACAACTGCATCAGATACTCAGACATTGGTTCTATGAATACACACAGTATGGGAATTTGCGAGGAACTTCCAAGGGTTGGGCCTAGACCACCAAAAGCTCTAACGTAGTAAAAACTCAAAATATCGTTGTTCACAGCTCTATATTACATCCAGTGATATTACAAAAATATAATTAGACAAGTTGGTTTTGATGCGTTGATTGTAGAATGAATTTCATATTATTTTTCTCCCCTCTTATCGTTCATCCCTTGTCCTTTTAAAGGTGATTTCACCAAATGAGAAAGTATTCTCCAAATGATAGCCTGTTGTGCGTGGATGTCGTTTGAGTTCTTGGGCTCGCATTTGTCTGTCTGCCTTCTGCCGGCCGCTGGGAGTACCGAGATCTCACACATTTGCGCTTGTTGGTTAGATTCCATTTTCTACCGGTCCAGCTACTCTACCTTCCTGCATGTGCAGATAAAAGAAGTCAATTTTCTGTTATAAAAACATCCCTTTTGTTGTTAGCCTAGTTGTTCTAGTTTTCATAAATCTTTTCTTTCTTTATTGTTAATATAAAGGAGAATTCCCCAAAATTGTAACATAATTTGAAGTAATTATAGGGTGAGAACGTACCTTAATTTGGGCCCAACATACTCCCCTGCTTACCTAATTGCATGTCTTCATGCAAACAGATGGTTGAGATGCAACTGTGTTAAGGAGTAGGCATGGTAGACATTTTCTTTGTATGCTCTGAAGCCCTGTTTTTGTTTCATGATTGCAAAGGCAACGCTTGTGGATCCTTCTGGTAATTCGTAATTGTGATTATAGTCCTTGGGAGGGTACCAGAGGAGAGGGATTTTGTATCTACATCCTAACCATGTAGGCCCCATGTTGTAGACCAGGCTACTGTATGAGAGGAATATGGAGGCAGTAGCCTTAAAATTCCTGTAACTGAATGGCTTCATATTCTTCATGTTGTTCATGTCTTCTTCTAAAAAGAAATTATGCATGTAAAGTTCACATAGGAGGCATTGAACCTTCTCATCTTGATCATTACAATAGTGGAAAAATTCTTCTATAGTACTGAAAGTAGTGGACTTTCCTGCCATAACAGCTTTGGCTTTCAGGAGGAAATATCGTTCTGTTAAGAACAAGGCATAGTTGGTCACCGAAGCTCTGCATGATAACACATCATTGTACAAAGAGAAAATTGTAGTGATTTTCTTCTTAGCTTGATCTACCTGTTCTTGTGCCATTTTTACCTCTGCCTGTTCCCCTCTAAGCTGAGAAAATATTTCGTCTTCTATGGAGGAAAGGTCTATGAACTTTTTTAGTAGTGCTTGATATTCTTGTAATGGCACCACCTCCTTCCTGCATTGTGCTAGTTCATGTTGTGCTTGAACCAGTTCATTGCATATTTTCTGGTTGACAATTTTTTCTACCAGATGGGCATAGGCAAGCGCTTCCTCTGTTTGGGTCCCCATTTCTTCTATAACTTTCTGCTCGGTTTGAGTAGAGGCTTCACTGGTGCTTTCTAGTTCTGTCTGAATTTCAGCCTTAGTGGTGTCTGCTAAGTTGGTTTGCACCTCATCTTATGTAGTAGCTACCAAGTCAATTTGCATTCTAGTCTCAACGATGTCAGCTAAGTCAGTTTGCATCTCGTCTTCAACAGTATTTACCAATTCTGTTTGGGTTCCTGCAATCGTGGTTTCCTTCTTTGGCTTCCAGGCCCTTCTTTCCTCCAATTTTTTTCTCAGATATTTCACCAATTTCTTTAGCCTTCTACAGGCTCTATTCTGTTTCTTAATTTTATTTTCATCTGAATTTTCTCCTGTCTTTATTTCAGCAGGTGGTGGAGCGGTATTCCCATTTTCAGGGATGGTGTTTCCAACCTCAGGGTTTCCTATAATGGTGTTTCTGATTAGATCTTCAGAGTTTACCTCAATGTGAGGGTCCTGACTAGGAGGAGTGGTGCTACCTCCTGGTGTCAAAGGGGTTGTTTTTGTGTGTGTGCTTTGCTCCACAAGGACAATGTCACCTGACTTGTTTTCTGATTCCATTCTCTCCTATGTCCATCCTTCACTGTACACATCATAATTATCAAGAGGGGACAGAGCCCCGTTGTCCTGTGGTTCCTCTTGGTCAGGTAGGACGTTAGTGTGACCATAACTGCTGGTGGTGATAGATTTATCAAAAATTTCCTCTTGCTCTTCTGCTTCTAATGGGTTTCTAGATTCATATTCTGTCCTTATTTGTCCTAGGACTCGAGCCATTTCTTCCTCGAAATATTGCGAGGGTGCATGGGATGGTCCTGCCTCCTCCATGAGGTCCAAGGTTCCTTGGAGTGTTTTGGATCATTTTTGCCTGCTTGGTTCTGAAGTTGTGGTTTGGGTCCTTTTTCTTCTTAGTGTATTTATCCTAGGGGGTTCAATTTTGGTTCCGTCAGGGTTTATTTCTGGTTCCTGTGCATCAGGGTTAACGAAATTGTCCCAGGCTATCTATTAGTTATCCAACTCATGAATGATGACTAGTTTAATTAACCCGTGGTGACTGACTACTTCTTGGGGATTTTTGACTTTTATTAATCAAACAACAGTATCATGCAATATGGAATTCAAGAAAGCAGGCAGATTAATTGAAATATTTTGCTTAAGCACAGCTAAAAGTCTGGGCTATCGAGGTTCTACCACGTTCCAACACCCTTCACATGTAATGAGATTTTGGATGAGTGTCGCCAGCTCCTGCCATGGCTGGTGGAGAGAGGTAGGGTTAATCCCTCTCCCTTTTCATTCCAACGGCTCCTCTGGGTCTTGATATGATCCTATTGCCTCTCGTAGGAGGAGATGTTTCTCTGCCCATCTTTCTCCTTCTGCTGGTATTCTAGAAACTCCAACAATAATTTCCTCTATGACTGGTATAATTCGACCTTTAACTCTGGTTTTTCCTTCTTGCAAATTTTGCAGAAATTCAATTGCAATTTTTGTGTCAAATCCCTGTAATCGGTGTACATATGTCAGCCACCCGGCTTGCTGGAGGATGGCACTGCTTGCATCTGAAATTGGAAAGCTTATAGGCTCGTTTCGAAGGGAATTCCCACCCATAGTTGATATGCTTTCTTCTTCTTATTGTATTTCTTCTCAGCTCTGTTGTTAGGACTGACTACTGTATGCAAGCCAAAGAAAAA
This sequence comes from Pinus albicaulis, assembly GCA_034641835.2. Taxonomy (NCBI): domain Eukaryota; kingdom Viridiplantae; phylum Streptophyta; class Pinopsida; order Pinales; family Pinaceae; genus Pinus; species Pinus albicaulis. The sequence continues at coordinate 263,040,852 of CM076583.1, forward strand.
TTGTGGTTCTACGCAGGTAACTTCATGCCTTAATTGCAGTGTTCCTCTGGTCTTATCAATTTTTATAACTGTATTTTTGCAGATATTTCACATGCTTTCCAATTTAAGACCAATTACACCCCCTCCATTGAGGAAAGGGCGTCCATGCCCTTAAGTATAGGAGAGATTTGGCCAATGATGAATGCAGGCAGGGGAATGTCAGTATTTGGTAATAATGACTTGTACGTGAAGGAGCAGGTTGAGCTTCAGGTAGCTCAGTAATTACTAGCGTATGCAATGTAAAGGTCGGTTTTGGAAGTTTTTCATAATTTCATCTTGTGCGGAAGTGACTGAAAAGGGAGAGGGAATAGTATAATCATTATTACGATATGATGTCCTCCTTCAATGAAACGTTATGACAGAACCATGACTAAGTCAAGTAATGATTGGTGTTTTCATCCCGGAGTTCGCATATGTAAGCATATCTCTTGTTAGTTATTTTTGTGGTAGGTTATATTTATCACTGGTTCGAGTAATAGCTTGCGGAATAAGGATTAAGGATAAGGTGTATATAAAAGAAATTGGATATTGAAGGAGCATACTTTCATACCATAAGCAGAGCCATTGCTTCTAGCAAGCATTCATAGCCTCGATAGGGTTGATATTTTAACCCGAAAGAATGAGCCAGGAGCCTTATGTAAAAATAGTTATTCTGCCAATTTTATGGAGTGATCACCATGCTGGTATGGTGGCTAGATAACCATGGTGCCACTCACTAGAGTTGTAGCAAAGTGATCAGGTCGACTCGTGATGAGACCTCTTGTCCTTCAAGTGGTTAAGAAGGTCATTGCCCTGGTGTGGTGGCCATTGTGGGCATGTCACTTGCTACGCTCTTATGAACGTGGTAGGCTGGCTCGTGATGATACCCCTATCCTCTCTTAAAAATTTTCATATAAGCGTAGTACTTATTTTTGAATTGTAACATCTTGATTTATAACGAGGTCACTGTGCTGCTGTGATAGCCAGATAGTCACAATGCCATTCAGTAGGATTGTAATAGAGTGATTAGGCTAGCTCGTGATGAGACCTCCTGTCCTTCAAGAAGATGAGAAGGTCATTACCCTGGTGTGGTAGCCATTGTGGGCATGTCACTTGTTAAATCCCTATGATCATGGTAGGCTGGCTCATGATGAGACCCCCTATCCTCTTAAAAAATTGCATGAACACATAATAGTTGCCCTTTATACATGAAGGGAGGCTCATTAACTCTTTAAGAGTGAGGGATGGTGAAAGAAGCGAAAGAATGCCAATACAATTAATGTCCCTTATTCCATTCCTTCATGTTGGAGGGAAATATTATTCGAATAGTGTAGAAAGATATACCATCATAAGGTCATATATCGTATGATAACATACTTGAACTGGGGATGACTTAGCCTTTAATTTCATGTATGCACAATGTCAGCTTCCTGTTTACGGATTATAGTGCTAGGGAGTCATCATATTTGTGATTTTACCATTTCCCTCTCTTTTTCAACTTCCATTGTCTACTCAGAGATTCTTTTCGAGCGTCGATGCAGTGTAGGGGAGGGGTGCTAGATAAAGGGAAAAAACAATATTATTCAATTTGAACAGCAAGATTAAACAAAAGCACAAAAAATGGTTGTTTAATTTGATTGAATGACAACCATTTAAATATTGAACAACAGATGTTCACAAATTGAACAACAAAAATAAAAATGCCAAAAAACGGATGTTCAATTCGACTAAACAGCAGTCGTTCAAAGATTGAACAACATTTGTTCACAAATTGAACAAAAAAAATAAAGAACACAGAAAATAGTTGTTCAATTAGATTGACCAGTAGCCGTTCAAAGATTGAACAACAGTAGTTCAAGAATTGAACATCAAAAATAACAACGCCAAAAATGGCTGTTCAATTCGACTAAACAGCAGCCGTTCAAAGATTGAACAGCAGCTGTTCACAAATTGAACAAAAAAAATAAAGAACATAGAAAATGGCTGTTCAATTCAATTGGCCAGCAGCCGTTCAAAAATTGAATAGCAGTTGTTCATGAATTGAATAGAAAAAATAACAAGGCCAAAAACGGTTGTTCAATTCGACTGGATAGCATAAATAAAGAACACAAAAAAATGGATGTTCAACTCGATTAACAAGCAGTCGTTCAAAGATTGAATAGCAGTTGCTCACAAATTGAACAAAAAAAATAAAAATGCCAAAAATGGTTGTTCAATTCGACTGAACAGCAGTCGCTGAAAGATTAAACAACAATTGTTCACAAATTGAACAGCAAAAATAAAGAACACAGAAACTAGCTGTTCAATTCGATTGACCAACAGCCATTCAAATATTGAATAGCAGTTGTTCATGAATTGAACAGAAAAAATAACGACGCCAAAAATGACTGTTCAATTCGATTAAACAACAAAAATAAAGAACACAAAAAAATGGTTGTTCAATTCGATTGACCAGTAGCCTTTCAAAGATTGAACAACAATTGTTCATGAATTGAACAGCAAAAATAAAAATGCCAAAAACGGATGTTCAATTTGACTGAACAACAGTTGTTCAAATATTTAATAGCAGTTGTTCACAAATTGAATAGCAAAAATAAAAAACACAGAAAATGGTTGTTCAATTCGATTGACCAGCAGCTGTTCAAAGATTGAACAACAACTGTTCACGAATTGAACAACAAAAATAAAGATGCAACTCACAAGGAGAAGAAATTGCAAGCATGAAGAATGTACAAGAAAATAAGACATTTATATATAGTATTTACAAATGATGGCAGCAAACCTCTCATGTACTTGAGTTTGTGGGGTTGTCACCCCCTTGTGCCACAACTTGGATGGTGGGATCGTTTCGTATCTGTTGGAAAAAAGATTCTCTTGTGAGAGGCTTGCGATAGAGGCACACTGTGTGTCTGTTAACTCGGAATGTTGAACCAGACCCATCTATGCTGGTTAGGGTGAGTGTGCCATTGTTTTGTACTTCCTGAATCTCATATGGACTGAGCCACCTTGTTTGTAGTTTTCCTGGAAAATTTTGGAATCTGGAGTCATATAGGAGGGCCCAATCTCCTTTTTGAAATACCTTCTTCTTGATAAGGCTATCATGCCATTTAGCTCGTTGTTCTTGGATGATCGTTGTGTGTTGCAGGGCTAGCAATCGTATTTCGTCTAATTCATTTATTTGCTGGAGTCTTCTAACTTGGGCTTATCTTAAGTACAATCCTACTTTCTGGGTTGTTCTCAAAGTTTTGATTTCAAATTCAATATGGAATATAGGTTCTCTCCCAGATAATAGATGATATGGTGAGTATCCAGTGGTGTTTCTCCAGGTTGTATGATAAGCCCATAAGGCTTCTGACGATCTAGTGGCCCAATCCCGGTGGTGTGCTGCTACATTTTTGCTAAGGATTGCTTCCAGAACTTTGTTGGTGCTTTCAACTTTCCCATTTGCCTGTGGGTGGTAAGGAGACATAATCGTATGGGTGATATGGTGATTTCTTAGAGTGGTTGAAATTTTATTACCTATGAATTGTGCTCCCCCATTGGTTATCACTTCCCGCGGTAAACCGTATTGTATGAATAGTTAAAAAATAAACTTAATCATTGATTCCTCCGTGGTCCTTGACAAGGCCACTGCTTCTACCCATTTGGTTACATAATCTGTGGCAACTAATATGTGGATTTTCTAGTTTGATGGTGGGTTGAATGGTCCAACGAAGTCCAGCGCCCATCGTTTGAATGGTTCTACCACCAATTGTGGTTGTAGCGGCATTTCATTAGCTTGACCTGGGCAACCCATTCTTTGGCAACTATCACAGGCCTGTATGTATTTCTTTGCATCTTTGAAAATCGTAGGCCAATAATAGCCTAATTGCAACACTTTATGCCCTGTTCCACGTTCTATGAAATGGTTGTCGCAAGGTTCATCGTGACAAGCCCGTAAGATGTCATATATTTCATCTTCTCTGATGCACCTGCATATGTGCATATCGGCCCCTATGTGGAAGAGGTATCCACCGATCCAGGAGAACCTTGCGTTGTGCTGTACAATCAGTTTCCATTCTTTTGATGTTAAATGTCTGGGTAGCTTCCCTACTGCCAAATAGTTTGCGACGTCCACATACCATGGTGTTTTTGCTACTAAAAAAAACAAATGTTAGTCAGGGAACTGATCATCGACTGCTAGTGTGTCGTATGTTTTGGGAACTCTGGATAGGAAGTCTGCGACCATGTTTTCCTTTCCTAGACGATCTTTGATTTTTATATCGAAATCCTACAACAAAAAAAACCAATGAGTTATTCTCCCATTTGTAATTGGTTTATTGGCTAGATATCTAATAACAGAGTGATCAGTATACAGGAGTACTTGATAACCAGTTATATAGTGCCTAAATTTATTAATAGCATAAATGATAGCTAGGAATTCTTTCTCGGTCACAGTGTAATTCAATTGAGCAGGAGTGAGGTTTTTGCTAATATAGTAAATGGCATAAGGTTTTTTGTCTTCTTCTTGGCTAAGGACTACTCCTATTGCTATGTCAGAGGCATATGAAGAGATGTGAAAAGGTAGTTTCCAGTTAGGTCCCCGTAGGATTGGTGCTGTTGAGACTAGTTTCTTCAAATCTGCAAAAGCGGTGTCACATTTATCAGTCCAATGAAACTCAATGTTTCCAGTTAGTGCATACAAAGGTGCAGCTATTTGTGAGAAGTTATTTATGAATCTACAGTAATACCCTACATATCCCAAAAAATTAAGTACCTCTGTTTATGTACAAGGTGTAGGTAATAGAAGGATTTCCTCTATTTTAGCTGGATCTACCTGTATCCCAGCTGCATAAATGTAATGACCTAGGATCACTCCTCCTGTCATCATCATGTGACATTTTACATCGCTTAGACATGGCCTAGTAGTAATACATCAGTCCAAAACCTTTTCTAGCATTTCTAAAGCTTGATCGAAGCCCTCCCCATATAGTGTGAAGTCATCCATATAGATTTCAAGCCCTTCATTTATTAAATCATAAAAAATGCTAATTATGGCCCTCTGAAATGTTGCTGGGGCATTACATAATCTAAATAGTAAAACTCTGTAAGAAAAAGTACCCCATGGGCAGGTAAAGGTTGTCTTATCCTGATCTTTGGGAGCTATTTGGATTTGATTGTAACCGCTGAACCCATCAAGGAAGGAAAAGAACTGTTTCCCTGCCAATGTGTCAAGGACTTGGTCAATGAAGGGAAGGGGAAAATGGTATTTCTAAGTTGCTTTATTCAATTCTCTGTAATCTACGCAGATTCTCAATTTCCCATTCTTTTTAGGGATGACTACCAGAGGGGAGACCCATTTGCTGCTTGAAATAGGATAAATGAAATTTACATCTAACAGATTTTGCAGCTTCTCTTTTACAATGTCCTTTAAGTGTGGGTTTAGTCTTCGTTGAGGTTGTCTAACGGGGCATGCTTCCTTATCGGTATAGATGTGGTGTGTGCATAGTTGTGGTTCTAAACCCTTCATGTCTTGGTAGTCCCAAGCAAATGCCCCTTGATGCTTCCGAAGGACTTTTATGAGCTTTTGTTTTTGGTCATCATACAAATTGTCATTAATATTCATAACCTTTCCTGGCTCGATCTCAATAGGTATGCTGTTATGAACAGTGGTTGTGGAAATATGTTGATTCTCAAAGTCTGTCACAAGATCCTCTTGATATTTTTTTTCGAGGACTATTTTCAACATCTAGAATTTATATTTTCAGGCATGGATGACTGATTCATAAAATTATTGATTACATAATCTTCAGTTTGATCCTTGAATTCGAGAGCTTCTACTAGCGTCAGAGGTGGACAGATGTTTTTCTCCCAATATGTACATGGATGTTTGTGAATTTTTACCGTGGGTAGACTTGGTTTGGCAGGTGGATAGATAATGATATTTTTTATGGAGTCTCCTCTCGTGATAGTCATGCTACCTGCCCAGTGGCCTATGTAAGCATCTACTGTGGCCAACCAAGGCCACCCAAGAATCAATGGGTGCCCTTCCATCCTGTTTTTTGGGTTAATAACTAAAAATTCAGCTGGGTATTCCCATGAGTCCACAGAGACCAGGATGTCCTGCCCTATTGCTTCTGGTTTAATAAAAAATCTGTCAGCCAGCTCCAACAGTTTAGCCATAGGTTCTAAAGTTGATATGCCCAGTTTTTCACACGCCCCAGTAGTTAGGATGTTAATGGCTGCCCCTAGGTCGACCAATGTGTTTGGAAATGAATGTAAAAAGATTTATATAGTTACAATGGGATTTCCTGGGTCTTCATATTTCATAGGCGGTTCCCTACCTAGTAATAAGTCAGATAGTGTTCCTACCACATGAACGGTGGGTGCAGCCTTTGCCTTCCTTACTTGTTTTTTTCCACATAATTCTTTAATTGTCTTTGCATAAATGGGGATGTCTTGGATGGCCAGGAGAAGAGGAATTTTGATACAAAGGTTTCTTAATTCCCCTAGGATGTCAAAATCTAGAGTAGTTATAGGTCTAGGCAGAGTTAATCTTTCAGTGAATGGAGGCGGAGTCACCCTAAGTTCTTTAGGTATTTTTTGATCAATTGTTTCCTTATCTTTACCTATTTTTGTTTTTGTTATGTTTGTTAAGCTAGGTTCTGTTGAGGCTTCAATTCGGGACTGGGGTGGAGTTGTAGTTTCTATAGGTAAGATGGTAGATCCTGACCTTAGCCTTAGTTCGTTGCACTGTTTCTATTCGGTGTTAGAATTTGGATTTTCTATGATCTGAATTAGTTGAATCAGTCTGTTGTTGGGATTAGGATTGGGTTGAGCTGGAAATTGGGGGCATATGACAGGCTACGGGTTGTGCTAGACTGGGTATGGTGCTGGTAGCGTAGGTTGATTTTGGATCCTTGCTCCCATTGGTAGGTTGGTCATTCCCATGGGTCACTGCTAATTCCAGTTACTGTTTTGAGGAGGGGGGTTTTGCCACTGGGTTTGATATGGAACATTTTTCCAATGAGGGAGAGAATAAGGGAAGTTCTTCCAATTATTCCTTGATGAAGGTTGTGTAGGCCAGGGTGGCATAGGAAACGACTGGTTTGGCCAAGTAGGGAAAGGATTTTGAGTCTGCCATGCTGTTGTTGGGTTTTGCTGGTTAAACTGCGAAGAAGGAAATAATTAAGTTAGGTATGGTGGCATACCTAGTCGTGCTTACCGTTGTCGACACTGATTCATTAAATAGAGTGGTTTTGTTTCGTCCTCTGCTTCCTTATAGACTGCTTTCAACCCAGGAAGTGAGGGACATTGGTCTGTAGCATGATCCTTAGTGCAGATGGCACAAGTCTGAACCATGTCTAATGGACATTCCCTCTGGCTGTGCTTCTTCTGACATCTTAGGAAAAAGACGGCCAAGTTCTGTTCCGTTATAGCTTGCTTCTGCTTAGCTTGAAAAACATCAAGCTACATTGTCAAAGTGCCCAAAATGTCAGTTTTGAAATCTTCCAAAATATTGCCAAATTCTGCTCTAGTTACATTGCCATCTTTAAGGTTCTTTTTTACAGAATCATGCCCACTTGGTCGATTTCGCGCACTAGCCCAGGAGCATCTAATGTACAGGGAAATAATCTCATCATATTCTTCCTGGTAAATATCTCATTTTCCCATTATGTTAAGTGTTTCCACCCATTCTTCTTTCATTCCTTTAATCATTGTGGCTTTTAAGATGTTCTTGGATAACATGGTATATGGAGACCTTTGTAAATTGTATTGAAATATTTCTACGTATTCTTCTAAATTTTTATTGCCTTTTGCGGACATATTGAAGATTTCATATTTTAAATCTCGGGTTCGGCAATAGTATTGGTATTTGGTAAGGAAAATGTTCTTCATTTGGTCCCAGTTATTTATAGTTCCCCCACCTAATCCCATGAACTAGTGTAGCATAATTCCTTTTAAGGTAGAGGGAAATAATTTTAGTTTCTGAGGATCAGTGATGTAGTCATATCCCCTGCATAAGACATGAAATTCAAATATGAATGCATTAGGGTCTTTCGTGGTTAATCCATGAAAGGTGGGAATTTTGTGTAAGGGAATGGCTTTCATAGGGGCGTTTGCAGCATGATCAACAATAGGGTATTCTAATGTTGATGTCTGCCTTTGATTTTGGTTTTGATTATTTTCCATATGATCAAAGAGGTGCCAGAAATCTTCGGGGATTTCTTGATTTGGAGGAGTAATTCTAATGGATTTGGGAGGCGAATGCACTGGAGGTTTTACAGCACTTCCCTGATCTCGAATCCTAAGTACTTCTGTTTCGACCACTCTTTCAGGGGACTTGGGTTCTGATATTTCTATGTGAACTCCTCCACTAGTCTCTCCCCCCCCTTCCTGTAAGTTGCAAGAACCTCCCTCTTTTGAAGGGCCAATGCCTATATGATCGGTAGTCTGAAGGCTTCGATCAGATCCTTTTGTCTCACAATGAATCTTGGCGTAGGCTACAGATGGTGAGGTCGCCATCGGAGGGAGTGTGATAGGAATTTGAATGGAAATAGTTCTGGGTCCTATAGATTCTTGAGATTCAACTTTCTTAATGATTTTGTCTATATATGTTGTTCTTCCAAGGATCACCGATCATTTGGATTGTGAGGATGTTTGTGAGTGATTTTGGATTGTTTCTATCTTTTTCTTCCTAGTCATAAAACAAGAGCACATATTCCACTGGTCTTTGCACGACTTGCTGGGAAGTGGGCTAGAGGGCAAGCATGTTGCTTGCCGGTACGCAAGTTCTTACCTCTCGTTTTCAATACCCAATTCTTCACAGCAATAGAAAAATATGAATGAAGGAGATCACTCTTAACACTCTCCTCGACAACAACACCAAAAATGTTGGTGTCACAGAGGTGGCTTATTATAGACAACTCTAGCGCTTCTCATTTAATTATCAACCTGAGGTAAGTCTTCTTATTTCAAGAGTGTTGGCATAATATATGTGAGTGAGATTGACTAATAGTTACTCTATGCTACTTATGAGGAAGAATTAGCTAGCCTCCTGAATTCAATTGACCTAGCGAGGAGTGGCTTGGTTGATTCTTAGCCTAAGATCGAACAACAAGACTATGGTTTAAACAACAAGTTTAATGGATTAAACAACTATCTAATGGAATTAAACAATAGTCTAAATGAATTGAACATCAATTGAATTGAATTGAACAACAATCTAACTAAGATAAACAATATCTTAAATGAATGAAACATTAATTGAATTGAATTGAACAACAATCTAATTGAGATAAACAATAGTCTAAATGAATGAAACAACAATTGAATTGAATGGAATAGTAACAATCAAATTGAATGTAACAGTAGCAATTGAATTGAATTGAGCAGCAGTCTAATTGAAACAACCTATAGGAATTTGTACAACAATTACTTATATAATTTTGCAATGGAATTCTCTTTGGAAACTAATTAATTGACATTAATCAACGATTGGACGCTTCAATGTGCTGGAAGAGTAATGTAATCCATAAAGACAGTAACATCGAAAGAAACCTATTCTATGATCTGTAAATAAATTGCGATGACATTGGAAGAAACCGGAACCATATACTGGTGATGAAGCATTATTATAAACCGGAGAATACAATTACGATTGTCCTAACTCAAGAACACAATTTCTAACCGTTCTGAAGAAAGAGAAACTATAACTTTATTTAATGGAAATGTACTTTACAACTGCATCAGATACTTAGACATTGGTTCTATGACTATACACAGTATGTGAATTTGTGAGGAACTTCCAGGGGTTGGGCCCAGACCACCAGAAGCTCTAACGCAGTAAAAACTTCAAAATATCGTTGTTCACAGCTCTATATTACATCCAGTGATATTACAAAAATACAATTAGACAATTTGGTTTTGATGCGTTGATTGCAGAATGAATTTCCTATTCTTTTTCTCCCCTCTTCTCGTTCATCCCTCATCCTTTTAAAGGCGATTTCACCAAATGAGAAAGTATTCTCCAAACGACAGCCCACTGCGCGTGGCTGTCGTTTGAATTCTTGGGCTCGCATTCATTGGTCTGCCTTCTGCCGGCCACTGGGAGTTACCGAGATCTCACACATTTGTGCTCGTTGGTTAGCTTTTGTTTTCTACCGGTCCAGCTACTCTGCCTTCCTACATGTGGAGATAAAAGAAGTCAATTTTCTGTTCTAAAAACATCCCTTTTGTCGTTAGCCTAGTTGTTCTAGTTTTCATAAATCCTTTCTTTCTTTATTGTTTAGATGAAGGAGAATTCCCCAAAATTGTAACATAATTTAAAGTAATTACAAGATGAGAACATACCTTAATTTGGGTCCAACAAACCTAAGAGAGATTTTTTTTATCCGTTGCATAAGGCGTGATTGTGGGCATGAAAAAAATAGTGCAACATATTTTACCCATCACACAAGGCCAACAATACCCACGACATTATAAAATGCAGTGTGTGCTCTTCCCATCCTTCCCTTTATAGTGGTCGCACCTGCCTCAAGCCGAGGACTAATCACTACTGTCAAAATTATGCTCATTATGTGGATGTGTTTGGCACTTACTCAAATTTTTGTTGGCTAATGGAGCTCCCTTCCTGGTCAATGTCTATCCCAAGGAAAATTTTAGGGATGGAAAAATTTCTTGATGTCTAAAAACATTGGCGAATCTCATGAGTTCCTCATATGTAAACTATAAAATTATTATTGATATATTTTTAAAACTATTCAAATTTATAATGATTTTATGTATTGTCTCTGTATAATGTTAGCGGTTTTTAAGGTAAAATAATTTTATATTGTAAAATTTGGGAAAATAATTTGTATAAAAAAATGAAAATTGGCGAATCTTTTTTGTGGAAAAATCATGGAAAATTAGCCCCCTGCGAATATTAGCCCCTAAAATTTTCCATGGAAATCTATCCATACTTTAGCTACATCATCCAGTCAATAGACATTTCTCTAGATGAAGCTCACTTTAAGTCCAAGTCTTCAGTGGTGAAAGATGGATATCACAACTACAACAACTTGTTTGATGCCATTATGGATTCTCTTTTCTCCACAATTGAATCCTTGGGATATCCCATCATCTTGATCATTGCTACTGAAAGAAGATGGCCTTTTCCTGGTCCAGATGTGGCCACATTTGATAATGCTCAGACTTATACCAACAATCTCATCCAAAAATGTGTAGAGAGTAGCAAGGAGGAGCCAACAGTGTTTAGAGAATAGTTTGGAGGAGCCAGCATGGACTCCATTTTGTATTTAGAGTCTAATAGTTTAAAAGTGATTTCATAAAAAAATATTTCACCTTTTTTAAAGGGACTTCATAAATTATTTTTTAAGGAGGGTTTAAAAGAAATTAAAGTTTATTAATGGAGTGAGGTGTATTTTTTGTTTTGAATTTTGAAGAGATAAGTATGCCTTTTAAATAATTTTTTGGAATGATAAGTTGAAATTTGGGGAATTTTTTGTAATATTTGGAGTGATAAGGTGTAATTTTGGAGCAATAAGGTGCATTTTTTTTTTTTGTAATTCAAAGTAAGTTTTACTTTGAGGGGGAGGGGATGGGGGTGGGGTGGGGGGTGTTGCGGCTACATTCATAGAAGTCAAAATGCAAGAGCATTGTAGAGTCAAATTTTGAAAGCTTTTTGTAAAAATTTAGAGAAGTTGGCTAGAGCCAAGTGCAAAGCTCAGTCAAGTTTCTCCTAAAACGACTATATGAGGGTCAAGGCCAAGCCTCGATAGATCATTTTTTTTGTGTGGTGCTGCATATGGTGTGTTTTCCATCTTCTTTTGTGGTGCATGATCCATCTCGGTGCATAAATTTAATTTTACAATGCCCACGTTAGGAAATTTATTTTCTGAATCTGAAAAACTTGAAGGCTCAAAGAATTAAAAGACATGGAAAAGTAACATATAAATCTCTTTGATTTACAATGATCTTTGGTGATATGTATGTGATGGTGATGTTAAACCAAATAAACTATAGATGCTGCCTTACTAGCTAAATGGGAAGTAAAAATTTCCAAAGCATTAGCATTAATCAAATCTTTAGTTAATGATGACATGTATGTTCACATTGAAAATTCTTCTTATGCATGATCTGCCTAGAGAAAATTTAAATATTTATTTGACACGCACCCTGAATCTAAGAACGTTGACCTTCAATTGAATTTGCTTCAACAAAAATTGAAAAAATAGGGATATGTACTTGAATACATTTCCAGACTTAAGAACATTAAGCAGGAAATATTAAAGGTTGAATTTCAAGCAATGGATGATAGTTTCATGACTACTATTTTGACTATTGGTTTTCCTTATTCATATACACATTTCTTGGAAAATTTACAAGTAACTAGAAAGCTAGAGAAGCTAAAATTTGATGAATTAAGTGAAATTCTAGCTCTACATGACAAAATTTATGGAAAGAAGAAATAGATTGGGGTAGATGTTTTCTTTACATAAGCTATCACTATTAAATATTCAATTGATAGTTTTGGAGGTAGAGGAAGAAGGCACGTCAATCAAAATCAAGAAGAACATAGAGGAAAAGCTCATGGTAGAATTCAATGAAAAGGGAACAACTTCAGCAGAAGCAATAGTTCTGGCAGAGCCAACATTCAAGGCAGAGGAAGCAATCAAGGCAAAGAAAACAATCAAGGTAAAGGAAACAATCAAGGTAGAGGAAACAATCAAGGTAGAGGACAAAGTCAAGGCAGAGGAAAAAATACAGTTAGACGAAAAAGTAGAGGAAGAGGATAGATTCGAGGAACAGGAAAAGATTTCACTCAAGTTTTTTGTAGAAGATGTAACAATGTTGGTGAGTATGTTGAATATTATTGAACTTATATTGAAAAAATTCCAAAGTTTCAACAACACATGGCACAATTTTCTAATGATTAAGAAGATGATGACTCATAATATGTATTCACCATACTTCAAAGTTTAGAATCGACAACATTACGAGTCTCCACATATCTTAAAAATGATTATGAAGATGCCTAGATCTTAGATACAAGGGAACCACAACATGTGACTTTTTGACACGACTTATTTTGGACTTCTCAACAATTCCATATTAATTCAAACTTTCTTGTCAATGATACAAGACACAATCCTTGTGGAAAAGGTGTAGTAAAATTTTATCTTCCTGGCATTGGAGAAAAACTAATTTCAAATGTTTGATATGTATCAACTTTCAAGAAGATTTTTTTTTCATTAGTCATGATTCGATAAGTAGGACATCAAATTGTTATGGAGGATGGATTAGTAAAAATCAACTCCATAAAACAGAATATAAAGATAGTCATGACAAGATATGAATATGGAAAACTTCTAAGGATGAAAGGAACAATCATACTACAAAATTATGATTTTGCAGGAGCAACAATTACAAATATTTCACCAATAAGGTTGTGTCATGTTAGATATGGAAATTTAAACTTTGAAAGTATATCCAGCTTCAAAAGCAGGTAATGGTTAAATGACTTCCAAATTTTAAGAAAGAAAATGAAAAATGTGAAACTTTCATTTATGGGAAACAAATTCGAGAGACTTTTCCAACAAGTTCATGGTGTGAAAACATAAGTTTGCAATTGGTTCACAGTGACATTTTTGGACCTCTACAAAATTATCTAGGAGGATGTAGATATTTTTTACTCTTCATTGATGATTTTAGTAGAATGACTTGGGTTTATTTTTTGAAACCAATATCAGAAACATTCAAAAATTTTAAGACGTTTCGCCAACTTGTTGAGAAGCAAGTTAAAGAGAATATTGGCATTCTTAGGACACAAAATGGAGGGGAATTCACTTCTAATGAATTCCAAACTTATTGTAGGGACAATGGTATCAAAATACAAATTAAAAATGTCTACACTCTGCAGAAAAATGGAGTAGTAGAGACAATGAATCGCATATTGTTAGGGGTGGAAATATCCATACTAACTTAAAAAAATTTAAGTCCTTTATATTGGGTAGAAGCAATACATACAACAATCTACTTAAGGAACAAGTATCTTACTACTTATTTGGATGGAATCACATCATATGAAGCATGGTTTGGTTTCAAAACTCGAGTCAGACATCTTAGAATTTTTGGTTCAGTGTTTTATGACTTAGTTCCAAAAGAAAAGTGAAGTAATCTTGATTCATGAAGTTTGAAGTGTACAATGATTGGGTATTTTGAAGAAAAGAAGGGATACAATATTTTTTCCAATAGAAATTTTATTGTTAGCAGGAATGGTATATTTGATGAAACGGAAAGAAAGAGTGCAACAAAGATAGAAATTATTCTACATAAATTGGAAACTAAGGGAGATAAAAAGATAAGAAAAATGAAAAATTGACCAAGTACACAAAATCGGTATGATATTGAATTTCCTTCATCATCCTAAATGGTTCATTCAGATCACCTACTTCATCTAGACCATCTGGATCTTCTAGAAGTTTATCTGAATATCCTAGCAATAGTTCATTTGACAATGAATCTCCACCCCTTGAACCTTCAAATGATTGAATAACATCTGTTTATATAAATTGAATTTATAATGATAGTGATTATTCAAAGCCACAAACAAGTGAAGATCACTACATAAATGGTTCGTACAACTTGTGAAGGATGTTAGTACAGATGAAAAAAAAAAAACAAGAACACGAAGTTTACAAAGAAATGAAGAAATGTTTTCCTTAATAACAAATGATTTTACTGAGCCTTCCACATACAAAGAGGCGGTAAAACATATAGAATAGAAAAAGGAAATGGTTGAAGAATACAAGGTAGTGATGGAAAACAACACTTGGAAACTTGTTGACTGTCTTAACAATGTGAAACCCATCAAATGCAAATGGATTTATAGAATTAATTGTAAGCCAGATGGAGACATTGAAAAATATAAGGCAATGCTTTTTGCTAAAGGTTTTGCACAACAAGAAGGAATCGACTATGAAGAAACTTTTGCACATACAAAAAATGGAACACCATCAGATTAACACTTGAATTAGCAGCTCAAAAAGGATGGAAATTCCATCAGATGGATGTTAAAAGTGCCTTCCTCAATGGAGACATTCAAGAAGAATTATATATGACACAACCTCTAGGTTTTGAGATTGAAGGGTGGGAACACAAAGTATGAAAATTAATCAATGCTTTATACAGATTGAAACAAGCTCCATGAGCTTGGCATGCAAAAATGGACGAGTACCTTCGTAAATTTGGCTTTCAGCGAATTGAATATGATGATACTTTATATGTGCACTAACAGGGTAAAAATATGGTGATTCTACTTATGTATGTGGATGACTTGATCATTACTAGAAACAATAATAATCATATTTTACAGGTAAAGGAGTTGCAGGTTGGAATTAAGATGACTGATTTGGGATTAATTCACTACTATCTTGGAGTTGAAGTATTCCAACATCCAAACAATATTTTCATTTGTCAAAGAAAGTATGCATCTGAACTTCTTCAAATATTTCAAATGCAATATTGCAAGACCATTCTCACCCCCATGGAACAAAACTTAAAACTTTCAAAATTTATAGGGGGGAATTAGTGAATAGTACTACTTATAGATAGTTGATCAGCGGTTTGATCTATCTGGTAACCACTTGTCTAGACTTATTTTATGGAGTCACTATTCTATCGTGCTTTATGCGTGAACCAAGGGACAACCATTGGAATGCAGCAAAAATAATCCTTAGATATATCCAAGGTTGAAATATTTTGGTCTTCTTTACAAAAAAGAATAAGAACTTTGTGCTTGGTGGATTTTCATATGCATATTTTGCTCGAATTATTGATGATCAGGCATAAACCTCGGGTTATTTGATGAACATGGGTTCAACTTTAGTTTCTTGGAGTTGTAAGAAGCAAGCTACAGTGGCCACTTATTTGGCAGAAGAAAAATATATATCAACATGGGAAGCAACACATCAAATTGTTTGGTTGCGCTGAGTTTTGCAAGATTTAGGCATTCCTCAAGCAGAAGCCACATATTTATTCATCGAAAACTAGTCAACCATAAAACTTGTCAAAAATTTAGCTTTCCATTCCAAAAAAAAACATGTGGATACAAATTATCATTACATGAGAACACTAATTGGAAAGGATTTCATCAAACTAATATATTGTCCTTCAGACGATCAGATTTCAGACATCTTCACAAAACAACTTGGCAGGATCAAATTTATTAATTTCAGGGATGAACTTGGTATCTGTTGTAATGTACCTTTGGGTCAAATGGGGGAATGTTAGATGATCCAAAATAAATAAACTATAGTTTAATTATTTAGAATCTAATATTCAATTATCTATAATTTTTAATTAGATATTGGAGACATCTAGAAAGGTGGTGTTTCTTAGGAATAAATTTAGGAAAATGGTTAGGAGTGTTGTTATGAGGGAATTAAATGTAAATGTAAACTTGTATATGAAATAAGTGATCCATAAAAAAAATAGTTTAGGGGACTAGCTTATTTAAATCTTATTTCTCTTCTCTTGCAAGAGATTTGAGTGATTGTGTGTAAACTCTTGCAGATGTTATGTAATTTTCTTTCCTTATTAATAACATTTGTGTGTATGAGGACACTTCTACAATTAAAACTACAAACAATTCCAAGCAAGAAATCAACAAGGCCATGATACTTCCTAGATGACAATGAACATGAGAATTTAATGAAGAACATTATTATTAGAAGTGATCTTGGTGGTCTACTAGAATGACCATAGTTAATTATCTAGTATGTGGTTTTTTTATTATTTTCTATTCAATTTCAAGCTATGTAATTTGTTGCTTATTTTATATTATAGTATTCTATTCAATTAAATTACAAAATGAATCATATTTGTTCTTAATTAATGAGTCTAACTCCATTTTTGTTTTTTTTCTCAAGCTAACCAATGAATAATAGGCACATGAAGGCCCATCAATTAGAGTAAAAATGGTTTTAATACAACCCGAATAAGCCTTGGAAATATGTTCTTAGGGTGGCTCTAATAAGTGTATGTCATCGATTCTCTCTATCTCCATCACTTACATCCTAGATTGTGGGATTAAACACAAACCATAACATGCGGCTTGGACTCCTCCTAGGTTATTTTGTCTCATATATCTCTATTTTCCTCCTCAATTCCCATAATTATTTAGACATAATCATCCATCCACTTCTACATACTTCCTTTCTAGACATGAACCATAACACATGACATTTTGAAACTCAAACTCACAATATGCTCTTGCTTCGATTTTATAGCCCTTATTACACGTCCATTTGTCTATTATGTGCTCTTTCATACATCCAATCATCCTATTCACTCACATTTTTAGTGTGCCTATGATGTATTCGTTATTTTTTATGAAATTATCCTTATACATTTCATTAAAATGCTACACAAAATTTTTATTTCCATATTCCTTCTCATATTTCTCCTACATTAATGAAACTAGGATTTTCCACACTTATCCTTAGCCATCAACTAGGTTTACCATGCTTAGCCTTAAACTTACCCATGAAATATATAACATTGGCCTCTCTCTTCATTTTTGAAAGTTAAGGTTATTATTCCTTATTATTCTCATAATATTTCAACCTTTAAGAATAACATTACTACTCCATGGAAAATCGGGACTTGGATGGGAAAATCATTAAATTTTTTGGACTCTTGGCACCAAGTTACATCTAGGGAAATACCCTCGTAAGAATCTATAGGTCAAAAATTTATTTATTTGAGGATATTTAGAGCTAGAGTTTTGTTGAGTAAACACCAATGAAAATTTTACACAAGAAAGGGGATTTTGAAAAACCTTGATTCAAGAGATTGTTAGTAGTGTAGTCACATGGGCCTTTTCCAAACACACATCTTAGGGTTTGTGGGACTCATTTCTACTGCAAGGTTTTGTTTTTATACCCTAAACCAAATTCACAATGCACCCCTCAATGGCTCCAGGAAGTGAGATACAATTGGCCATAAAATTCAATTCAAAACTCAAATGTGCAAACAATCAGTTATGTTGGACTCCAGCCAGGGGCACTGCTCTCCTACAACCCCTTTAGTTAAAAATTGATTTATTTGGTGATCTACAAAGCTATATTTTTTCTAATTAAGGATTATGAAAAAATTATTTAAGAAATAAAGAATGATATGTTAAAATATAAATTGTGTGTTATCACCTAAAAAGTTAGCCTTATTTTATTAGGTTGATCAAAATGCACCATGTGGTATGGGTTTTACACATTAAGACCCACTTTCACCTTAGGAAATAATTTAGTGAACCACTTTTCCTAAATTATTTCTAGTTAATTAATTTACCATCATGAAAAAAAATTCAAACAACATATAATTAGATATATAAATAAAACTCACAATAAGCTACACAACCACATACACATAATGAAGAACATAAAGATGGTAAAGATAATAACCTCCTCCATAAAAATTTGTTGTCTAACAATCTCCATGTGGCCTCTCCTAGTTAAACCTTGTTATAAAATATAATGTTTTAACCCCTCCCATAACATCCCTACTGGTCACTCCTTGCACAATGATGTTACCAAGGTGCTATGCTAGACTACGATGTGATTCAAGGTGGTTATTGTGCTTTTGTTTCAATAATTCTATCTCCTACTATAAGATGTTGGGTAGAGTGGTTAGGCCTTTTGTTAGGTTGATTATGATTTCATGCTAGGTTGCACCTATAATTATCCCTATCTCAGAAAATCCCTCGACTCACTCCATCGAATTCTCCCATGTCAAAGTATTTGACATGGAGTCCTAACCTACCCATAAGTTTCCCAATAAATATAGAGGGAAATCATCATTATTACAAGGTGGTTTCTAAAAAACCATGAACCACCCATTCATCTAATGCTATCGAAATGGTCGGTAGGTGTAAGGGTAACTTGACTCGATGAAATATTCAAAGTTGTTAGGTCCATAATGATATTTCAGGCTCATGGTTTTGGTGTCCCATGGAATTAGAGCCCTTGTATTATATGTGATGAAGTCTTTAAAACGCTTGGGGATTATTCATTGTAACATTCCTGAGTTGAGAATATTTTTCACTTGGTTGATTCAAGATATTGGTCAACTTGGCTACTTTTGAGTTAGGGCATGGCTACATCTAAGCCATAAAATCATAATAAATCTATTTCTAGTTTGGATTTTCCCCAGTTGGGGTTTTCCAGGGTAAATCATGGCATGCATGTTTTATGTTTGTTATTGATATTTATGTGGATGTTATAATTATTTATCTTGTAATGTTTTTATCTTTAACAATAGGTGCAACAATCCATGAAAATGTGTTTCTTATTGTTGACACCTAATCCTAAGGGATTGGGAGAAATTATATATTAGTGTAAAATAGGAAATAAGGAAGTCTAAGAGACATTGGGAAATGAATCCCAATAGTCTCATCTCCATGTATATATTCATGAGTACCCTCTATCAAATTCATGGTTCAATTTGTGGAATTACCTCCTGGTCTAACATGGTATTAGAGCCAGTTCTTTTTTGGCATTCGTGCCCCTGTAACTCCTCCTGCTCCTGAAAGATATGCCTCTCTATCTACTCCTGGCAGAATTGTCCCTCTTGCTCCTGGCAATCTAGAGTCATTTTTTTTTTGAGCCTTCAGCTCATTCCCAAGCTCCTTGGCATCGAAATTTTTTTTGAGCCACTACTCCCAAGCTGCTTGGCATCGATTTTTTTTTGGGTCATTTCTCCTTGGCTCCTTGGCATCGATAGCTTCCTATCCATAGTGTTCTTCCTTCTCTGCTTAATCGCAGCTCCTCCTCCTCCATTGCTGCTCTCACAACTGCTCCTTATCTATCGCAGCTCCTGCAACTACTACTCCTCCACAACTCCTGAAACTTATGCTCCTACTCCATCACAGCTCCTGCAACTACTTCTCCTGCTCTACCTTCCTCCTTGCTCCCTTATCCCTTCCTCCACCCTCCCAATCTCCCCTTTGCGGGCTCCCCTCCCTGCTCCCCTCTCACCTCCTTCACCCTCTCGCTCTTCCTGCTCCCTGCTCCCTTCCTCCAACCTCTCGCTCTCCCCTCTGCAAGCTCCCCTCTCCGCTCCCCCGCTCCCTCCTCCACCCTTCCTCCCTTTTCCCTCCCTCTGCCCTCACCTCTCCATATTCCACCTCCCTAGGTTTGACCTCCATAGGTCCGACCTCCCCAGGTCTAACCTTCCCGAGGTCTGACATCCCCCATGTCCCACCTCCCACAGGTTGACCTCCCACAGGTCTGACCCCACCTTTGCAAAAAAAAAAAAAAGTTAATAATTATTTTTTTTACTAGAATTGATTTTTTTACAGTAGAGTGCATTTTTCACACCAAAATTGAGTTTTTTAACAGCAAAATACATTTTCTACACTAGAATTGAGTCTTTTTCCATCATACTACTATTTTTCAAAAGTACATATTTACAATGCATTCTCTCATATCTATTGTTAGAGTAATTCTCTCTGGAAAGGAGAACTATCGTGAGTGGTCTCAGAAAATCAAACATGCTCTCATTTTTAATGAGTTGTGGAGAGTAATTTGTGAAGGAGAAGGAGACAATCCACTGACAAATGCCACCTCAGACAAGGATATCTCCATTTGGGAAAACAATAATTGCAATGCCTTTGACTTGATTGCAGCTTCTCTAAATGAAGAGGTGAGTCGCCATATTACACCATTTTCAGATGCATATGAAGCCTTAAGAGAATTAAAAGAAATCTATGACTCAAATTCAGAACTTCAAATTGTTCAATTAATGATTAAGCTATTTAGCCTTGAATTGAAAAACGATGAACCTCTTACTTTAACATCAGAAGTAAGATCTATCATGCATGACATTAAAAATACTGTTGTAAAATTTTACATACCTCTCATAGCTTATGTTAATGCATTGTATCACATTTACTCACATTACCTTGAGTCATTGCAAGCAAGTGGAAACCTCATGAAGATCACCTTTTATTCCCTTGAGAAAAAATTTTGCAGAAAGAGAGAAATCTTTTGGAAAGAAGACAACACCTTTGTCTTCTGAAGAAGTTGTATGTTTCAAACATAGAGAGAATAATCATGCTCAATATTCTTCCAGAGGAAGAGGTGGCCGAAGAGGAAGAGGAAGAAGGAATTTCAGAGGAAGGGGGAGCAGACAAGCTCAAAGTGAAAAATTTGATCTTCATTGCATACACTGCAATAAAGATTGACATGGTTCATCTACATGTAAGTTTCCCTAGGATAGAATTGAGAAGCAAAGAAATCAAGAAAAAGGTAAAACTCATGACAGAGACAAAGGTAAAGCACTTGAATCCGCTCATTATGTTGTAGCACATTGTAACATTGGAGTAACTGAAGACTTTTTTGATGCTTCACTTACTTCTTGGATAAATTATTGGTTGCTAGATTCAGGAGAAACATGTCACATGACTTTTAGAAAATATTTTTTTGAAGAATTTCCTGACAAGGTTGATGGAGAATTATACTTTGCATATAAATCTGAATTCAAGCCATCAGGGCTTAGCACAATCAAACTTAAGTTGCCTAGTCTTCCAGACCATCTTCTACATGAGGTTCTATACCTCCCTTAATTGAGGAGAAAATTGTTGTCCTTGGTCCACATCCGCCAGCAAGGAAACTCCATTAACATGTTTGATGGCAAGGTTGATGTCAGAAAATCATCAGATCTCTCACTTTTCATGAGAGGAATACAAGAAGGAAGACTCCTAAAGGTGCAAGGTACCTATGCTCATGCACAAAAATTTGCATTTAGTTCTCATCATGATGAAGGTACATTCCCATAAATTATTTTATGGCATTCTTGATTTGGACACTTAAACTATGATAGCCTTCGATTTTTGAAGAAAAATGGTGTTACTGGATTTCCTACAATTCCTATGAAACTTAATCAATGTGATGCTTGTATTCTAGGAAAACATAGCAAACAGTACTTTCATGATTCACATTCCAGAGCACATAGAAAAATTGAGCTTATTCATTTATATTTATGTGGCCCCATGCCTGTTTCTTCTGCAAATGGAAATAAATATATGATGACATTTATTGATGATTACACCAGAATGTGTTGGGTTTTCATATTGAAGAAAAAATATGATGTTTTTCAAACATTCAATAATTTTCATGCATGGATTGAAAATGATGCACAAAATTACATTGGCTCTTTGCGCACTGATAATGGAAAAGAATACACTTCAAATGAATTTGAAAACTATCTCCGCCAACATGGGATCAAACATAAAAAAATCATGCCCTATAATCCCCAACATAATGGTGTAGCTGAAAGAATGAACAAGACAATTTTAAATATGGTTTGCTCCATGATGTTTTTCAATAATATAAAATTGATGTTTTGGGTTGATGCAATTCTATGTGCTGTGTATATAAAGAATAGGTGTCCTTCTAATACAATCAGAAATAAAACTCCTTATGAAATGTGGCATGGTCACATTCCTTTGGTAAATAATTTCAAGGTCTTTGGTTTCACCTGTTATGCTTTGATACCTAAGTTACAATGAAATAAACTTGGTGCTAGAAGTAGAAAATTTATCTTCTTGGGGTATTCCAACACCTCCAAAGGATATATTCTCTATGGTGAAGTCAATAAGAAGTTTGTAGTATCTATAGATGTCATATTCCTTAAATCTTCCAAGATTGATGATGTTGTTGAGAGGAAACTTGATCGCTTGGATGGATTCACACATGCAAAGTAATTTCAAGAATTTGGTAATTAGATTCCACATCTTGAAGGGGATATTCCTATACTGAATCAATCTATGGAATCATCTTCCAAATCACTCCCTCCCCCACATGAAGAACCAACCATGGATGACACCTTGAATGATTTGATTGACAGAATTGGGTGACTGAATCTTGATTAAATCTCAACTCAGTCAAATGAGCAGCCCGAGCCATCTCAGAAAGGTCTCCCAAAATGGCTGACAAATACACTGGAAAATGTTCGTCCCAATGAGGTTGGAAAGACAGGAACAAGAAGTTATACCAGGAAAAATGGAGGTGATGTAGATGATTCTGATTCACCTATTTATATGGATGTCTCTTATAACTGCGAATTGAATTTATCTACAGATATTGAACCAACTTCCTTAAAATAAGACGCTTCTCATGATGAATGGAATGAAGCGATGCAAAAGGAGTATCATGCCTTGATAAAGAATGGCACTTGGAAGCTGTTTGATCCTCCATTAGGAACCAAACCAATTGGTTGCAAGTGGGTCTATAGGAACAAGTAAAAAGAAGATGGCTCACTTGACAAGCATAAAGCTAGGCTTGTGGCAAAAGGTTTTTCACAGAAAGAAGAGGTCAATTATGAGGAAACGTTTTCCCCCACAGCCAAATGGGCCACCATCCAGACACTCTTTGTCTTAGCAGCTCAGAAGGGTTGGAAAGTCCATGAGATGGATGTAAAAAACGCCTTTTTGAATGGAGATCTAAAGGATAGGGTTTATATGTCCCAGCCAGAAGTATTTGTTGTGAAGGGCCAAGAACACAAAGTATGCAAGCATATAAATGTGAAATTTTCAATCTGAAAACTATACAGTTGCAGTGATAGATTTATTCCTCCTACTTATTATTTGAATAAGTTATTTTTAGAAAAAATTCTAGCAAATATCAAAATAAACACTACTGCAATATTCACAAATATATATGCAGAGAAGTAAATAGTAAATGACATAATATCAATAACCAATCACTTGTACAAATTTATTTTGGACAATTGTCCCCAGAAAAACTAAATGCGGGAAAACCGGTGCAACACATGAGGGTTTTATTAAATTCTTCAGAAAAATGATTTCTTTACAAGAAATAATACTGGCAGATAAAATATGAAACACCTGAGACTCGATTCTCATCTCCTCCCGACAAATATCTAACACCCTGATTAGCTTCTACTACCTCCTGGGCTTGTTTGTGTGTTTATCTATGAATTCCCTGTGCTAGACTGCGTAAGGCTGTGTGGGTTCATTGCGCTGCAGCCGAGAGCTGCCTCCCATGACCCACTGCGTCCCTCTATCCCTGACCCCAGTCACTTCCTGACTCCCTCCTCCTTCTGATTCTGAAAATCTTCATCCTGCAACTCTCCCACTGAGATTAAATTCTCTTACATTAGAATTGATATCCTTCGGGTACTAAGTGTATACCCAACTTGTTTTCTAAATGACCCTCAAGCCTACTTTTATAATATTCTCGTTGGTGAATCAATGAACCAGATAAGAATTTTAATCAATGGCTGATATTATAACTTGACTTGATATTTATTTTCTAGAAGATTCACACTCTGACTTATTAATGCACTTTAATTATTTCATTTCCCTAAGTTTAGACTTAGGGTCTCCATTAAAATAATTAATTATTTTAATAAGTCATGAACCGAGTGGAATTTCCAAAAATGATTTCTAGGTTCTCTGGAATGTTGATGTCCAAGCCTCCTTGCAAAGTTTCAGACTTAAAAAATTTTCTGATGCTACAAAAATCAACACTCCCTCTCAGCGAGGAAAGTGTTCCAACAATATGCTTGTTGCATGCTACTCTGTTTTGAAGAACCCTTTGCGTTGCAGATCTCTCGATGTTGCCCCTCCTCTATTGCATTGTTTCCATTTGTACTGATACCTTTGACATTGCCACTGTCACTGTTGCATATGTACTATAGCTCCCTCTAAATACTAATCCTATCCACTCCTGCTATTGGAATGGATTCTTGATCATCCCCATCTTCTCTCTGAAGTAGACAAATTTAGTCTTCCCTAGAGATTTTGTGAGAATGTTTGCCACTTTTTCTCCTGTTGGAGTGTATTGTAACTGAACAACTCCACGTTGTACATAGTCCCTGATGAAGTGACACTTGATGTCAATATTCTTCGACCGATCATGAAACACAGTATTTTCAGAGATCTTGATGCAACTCTAATTATCGCATAAGATATTAGTCGCTTCCATTTTCTCCTTAAGTAGGTTCACTAGTGGTTTTCAAAGCCATATGGCCTTACGTGAAGTTGTGCTAGCTACCATATATTCTGCCTCTGTTGAACTCAGTACCACAGACTTATGTTTCTTGCTGCACCAGGAAGTCATTCTTGATCCTAGACTAAAACAATACCCACTGGTACTTTTTCGATCTACTTAACTCCCAGCCCAATCTACGTCGATGAAACCACTCAACATGAGATTACTACTACAGGTGTACTTCAATCCAAGCTCGAATGTTCCTTGAAGGTAACTAAGAACATGTTTGGCTACTACCCAATGAGCCCTCTTAGGTTCTACCATGAACTGACTGAGGGTATTTACAACATAAAAGATGTTTGGCCTTGAGTTTACCAGATACATCAATGATCCTATGAGCTGCCTATGTTACGTAGGATCAACCTCATCGTCTTCGGATGTGTCGATTTTATTCCAGTTGGTTATCATTGGATTCATCATGGGCCTACAATCCTCCATCTGAAATCTCTTCAGAATCTCTGTAGTGTATCTTCCTTGACCAAGAAATATCTCCCCATTCTCTTGCCAAAATTCCAACCCCAGAAAATAGTGCATCCATCCTATATCCTTCATGTCAAATTCCTCAGCCAAATTATTCTTTCAGTATATGATGAGCCTTGATGATCATTTCAAGAATAGATCATCTACATATAAAACCAATATCAGAGGCTCACTCCCGACTCTTAAATAGTAGAGATTGGGATTTGCGTCACTCTTAACGAATCTCATTTTCTACAAGTAGCTATCAATTCGACCATACCAAGCTCTAGGAGCTTGACTCAGTCCATACAATGATTTCTTCATTCTGCACACATGAGTCTTCTAATCATGTGTCTCGAAGCCTTCTGGTTGTTCTATATACACATATTCCTCTATCACCCCATTTACTATTATCGTCTTTACGTCCATCTGGTGAATTTCCCATCCCATCCGCGCAGCAAGGAATATCACGGAATTGATAGAGGTGTATCTAGCTAATGGGGTGAAGATTTCTTCATAATCGATTCCTTACTTTTGAGCATACCCCTTAGCCACAAACCTGGCTTTAAATTTCTTGATGCTGCCATTTACAGCATACTTTACCTTGTAGATCCACCTTGATCCTACAACTGATCTCTCTTGAGGTCTGGGGACCACTTCCCAGACATCATTCATCATGATCGAACTATACTCTTCCTCCATCACATCTACCCACACTTGGTGCTGAGTTGCTTCCCAAAAACTAGAAGGTTCTCTGACTTGAGCAACCAAGGCTTGATACCTCTCAAGCTGCTTACGCTATCTCTTCTCATTTCGGGGAACTCCGACAAAATCCTCTGCATATTTTAGATTCTGTCGTAGTTCCCTACTTGTTTTTCCACTGTTGGTGGGTATATTTGCTGGCTCTCCCTCTTGAAAATCATTGGGAGACACATCCTTTGGATCCCCATGCCTTGGAGCGGCAACTAAATTTTCTGCCAGTGGTTATTGGGGCTGAACCAGTGGATCCTCCTTAGACTGCGTAGCAGAAGGCAACTCTCAAGATCTTCTGAAGGTCTTCTCCTTCATGAATTTCACATCCCCTCTGCACTATGAATTTCCTGTTCACAGGAATGTATATGCGATATGTCTTTGTATTCTCACTGTATCCTACTAGATACCCCTTTTCTACAATCATTTCCAAATTCTTCCTCTTCTCAATGGGTATATGACAGTAATTTGTATTGCTGAAGATCCTAAAGTGATTCACTTTAGGATTACTGCCAGTGAAGACACTTTATAGCATGATCTTTCACAATGCAACATGAGGAGCCATGTTCTTAACATAGGCAGATGTATTGCAAGCTTCAGCCCACAAAAATTTGGGCATCTCTTAGTCATACAAAATTTCCCTTGTCACTTCAACAATCATCCTGCTTTTCCTTTTTGCCACACCATTCTACTTCATATTGTAGGGAGATCTCCACTCTCTTTTGATATCTTCCCTTGCGTAGAAACTAGTGAATTCCTTATCTATGTATTCACTGCCATTTTCTGATCGCAATACATTGTTCCACTTTCTTGTCAGATTTTCTACCAGAGCCTTAAACTCTTTAAACCGACTAAAGACTTTGTCCTTGGTATTCAAAAAGTAGATCCGGGTTTTCCTAGAATGGTCATCAATAAAGGTGACGAAGTATTCGGCACCACTAAGAGCTCTAGTGGACATTGGTCCATGAATATTTGAGTGTATCAAGTCCAGTACACCCTTGGCCCTATTGTTGCTTCTCTGATATGATGCCTTAGCATACTTTCCCAATACGCACCACTTGCAAACATCATCACATTTTGTGCTTAGCTCTGTAACTCTTGTGACAGTCTTCTAGAGAATTTTTAATGCCCCATGATGAAGATGTCCCATTCTTTTGTGCCATAGCTCATTCAAGTCTGTTTCATCTATGTTTCCAACCATTTCCATTGGGGAATCAAGTTGCAACTTGTAAAGTTTGTTGCTTCTTACCCCGATCTGTGCCTTCTTCTTCTAACTGGGATGTTTGACATAGACCTTATTTCCAATAAAGTAGACTTCATAGCCTCAGTTTTGAAGCTGATACATTGAGAGAAAGTTCATCCCCAACCCAGGTACATGCAGTACATTAGTAGCCCAAATCTTATTTCAGCCTTGGTCTGAAATACTACGGTACCTATCCCAATAGGGGTACATTTTTCTTTATTACCTCATCTTCTGCTATCGATAGTTGGAAAAACATTCCCGCACTCTCGTCATGTGAGCAGAAGCTCCATTGTTAATATACTAGACATCAAAAGAAGAATTTCTTGATACGCAAGCAAATCCTTCTTCAAGTCTTGATGCCAGAACATATACATCATGATCCATATGTTATATCATGCTTCTTTCCCTCCCTCGAGAAATGCGTGACCCCTTCTGCGTTGCTGCTGCAACGATAGTATTATGTCCACTAGTTGCTTCCCCATTCTTGTTACTCATCTCTAACTGTAATACCATGTGAAATTTTCAATCTAAAAACTATACAGTTGCAGTGATAGATTTATTCCTCCTACTTATTATTTTAATAAGTTATTTTCAGAAAACTTCTGGAAAATATTGAAATAAACACTACTGCAATATTCAAAAATATATATGTAGAGAAGTGAACAATAAATGACATAAGCAAAAGAACCAATCACATGTACACAGTTATTTTGGACAATTGTCCCAAAAAAACCCAATGCGGGAAAATCGGTGCAACAGAAGAGGGTTTTATTAAATCCTTCAGAAAAATGATTTCTTTACAAGGAATAATATTGGCAAATAAAATCTGAAACACCTGAGACTGGATTCTCGAATCCTCCCGATAAATATCTCATGCCCTGATCAGCCTCTGCTATCTCCTGGGCCTATCTGTGTGTTTCTTTGCGCAGTCCCTAGGTTGGACTGCATAAGTCTATGTGAGGTCTATGTGGGTTCATTTTGTTGCAACCCAGAGCTGCCTCTCATGACCCACCGCATCCCTCTGTCTCTGACCCCAGTCACTTGCTGACTCCCTCCTCCTTCTAATTCTACAAATATTCATCGTGAAACTCTCCCACTAAGATCAAATTATCTTACTTCAGAATTGATCTCCTTCGGGTATTAAGTGTATACCTAACTTGTTTTCCAAATGCCCCTCGAGTCTTCTTTTATAATATTCTCGTTGGTGAATCAACGACCCATTTTAGAATTTTAATCAATGGCTAAGATTAGAAACTGACTTGATCTTTGTTTTTTAGAAGATTCACACTCTGTTGTTTTCTAGAAGATTCACACTCTGAATTATTAATACCCTTTAATTATTCCATTTCCCTAAGTTTAGACTTAGGGTCTCCATTAAAATAATTAATTATTTTAATAAGCCATGAACCGAGTGGAATTTCCACAAACAATTTTTGGGTTCTTTGGAATGTTGGTGTCCAAGCCTCCATACAAGGTTTAAGACTTGGAACATTTTCTGATGCCAAAATAATCAACAATAAAATCCTTGTATGGCCTCAAGCAAGCACCACGAGCCTGGTATGAGAAATTCACTGAGCATCTTATGAAACTTAACTTCAAACATTTCGATCTTTATGATGCAAATTTTTTTGTTAAGAAAGTTGGAAAAATAGTTGTATATCTTTTGGTGTATGTAGATGATATTTTGATCATAGTGAAAAATGAGAGTTATATTGAATCCATAAATAAGGAATTGAAGAAAGGTTTTGAAATGACTAATTTGGGCTATGTTCACTACTATCGTCGTATTAAAGTAACTCAACATCCTAAATTTATATTCCTTTCTCAAAAGAAGTGAATTGGAGATCTATTGAACAAGTTTGGCATGGCTGAATGTAATCCTTTGACAACTCCAATGGAAGAAAACTTGAAACTCATATCCATTGAAGGGAAGGAATTTGAGGATGCAATGAAGTATAGACAACTTGTAGGAAGTCTCATTTACCTGAATACTACCAAACCAAACATCTCATTTGATGTTGGAATCCTCTCCAGGTTTATGCAAAAACCTTGTGAAGGACATTGGCTTGCTACAAAAATAATTCTAAAGTACTTCAAAGGGACTCAAGACTTTGGACTTAAATATAAATAGGTAGGCTACTTCAGTTTGATCAGATACTCTGATTCATACTTTGATGGAGACAAAGAAACTGGGGTATCTACTTTAGGTTATGCTATGAGTCTGGGATCAGGAGCTGTCTCCTGGAGATCACACAAAAACTTAGTTCCAACAGATTACACAGTTGGGGCAGATTATATGGCAGCAGCTGAAGCGACAAAGGAAATTGTGTGGCTTGGGAAAATCCTAGAATATTTGCAGATGAAAAAAATGCATTCAACTCCACTCATGATCGACAACACTTCTACAATAAATTTGGTGAAGAACCCAAAGTTCTATGACCAAACGAAGCACATCAATACAAAATACCATATGATTTCACATCATGTCGAGGCTAAAACTATCCATCTATGTCATTGTTCCAAAAATGAGCATACTACAGACATCTTCACCAAAGCACTAGGAAGAGAACATTTTGAAAAATTCAGAACGATGCTTGGACTCACCAACATCCCTTCATATTAAGGGGGGGAATGTTGACACGTAATCCTAAGGGATTGGGAGAAATTGTATATTAGTGTAAAATATGAAATAAGGAAGTCTAAGAGACATTGGGAAATGAATCCCAACAATCTCACCTCCATGTATATATTCATGAGCACCCTCTATCAAATTCACGGTTTAACTTGTGGAGTTACCTCCTGGTTTGACACTTATTAATCGATATCCATTGGTTTTTTAGTTATAGACCACGATAAATATATATATATATATATATATATATATTTTTTGTTTGACAATGTTCAAGTCCCTAATTTAATCTTTATTTAGAAAAATTTTATAATATTCATAAATCCTATCCTTATAGTAAAAAATATTAGTTAATAGGCCTTAGATATTAGAAATGGATAATATGATTGAATATAGAAAACTTTCTAGAGTTGGTTGTGATATCTTGTTAACTAGATTTCTCCAACTAATGTTAGCTAAGAGATTAAACCCCTAAATACCTACCCTAGATCTATATAGATCGAGAGTGGATCACTCAACATACTCCCTAGATCTAGATTATTTCATACATTAATAAAGAGGCTTGCATATCTTTACC
This sequence comes from Pinus albicaulis, assembly GCA_034641835.2. NCBI lineage: Eukaryota > Viridiplantae > Streptophyta > Pinopsida > Pinales > Pinaceae > Pinus > Pinus albicaulis. The sequence continues at coordinate 263,071,583 of CM076583.1, forward strand.
CTTGAATAATGATGTAAATCTTGGCTAACATTGCTACATGGAGTCTCACTCAAACTCCTAAATACCTAGTCCTAGCTGCTCACACCTACATTCTGCACACATCACAAACAAGGAATCTTAATCTCCTACCAAACATATAATAATTACTAGATATGATATTAGACTTTCCAAGTAAATCCAAATCCAACCAAATGCAAAAAAATGAACATGAGAATTAGAGGAAATACACTAAAATTCACATTAATAAAGGTGGAATGAATACAATGTTATACCTTGGATGAAAATTTCACTTTTAAGTTTCTTGATCTTGACCCTTATTAGTTGATAATGCAAAGTCAGGCTTGCTTGGACATGCAAAGAGGTTACCTGTGAGAAATCCACTAACATTTACCATCAATATGTCTCTATTTCTTCTTCTCTCCCCTAGAATGGTCTTCCGTATATAGGATTCTCATAGATATAGGAGGAGGTAAAACATATAGGGCCAAGAGAAGTTAGGTTATGGCTCCAATTATTTGACATGGGGTGAATGCATGAAGTTGGGTTACACTTTTTGGCAAGCACATGGGTCGGGAGGGGTAGAAAAATAGTTAGATTGAGCAATATTTTAGCCCTCTATCAAGTTATTTGAGGGCTTAAATATTTCTCGACCAATCTCTAAAATAAACCCTTGATTGAGCTCCTATGTAACTCATGGTTACATAAGAACTTGATCGAGTTTTGTTTTTTTAGTTCCCACCTAAAACAAAATAGGGAGTTTATGGTTAGAAGGGCCCGATCGAGGGTTTGTTAAACCATTTTCAAATTTTAACTTAAGCGCTCCATCGAGCTGTTGAGGGCCTAAATAATAGAGCTTTAGCTTACCTTTTGCATATTTCTCTAGAAGGCCATCTTGTAGCATGGTGAACTTAGGGAAATATTTGTCCTTAGGTGGCAAAGTTTATCATGTTGGATTCGTGAAGGAATCCTCTATCCAATGGCTTATGATTTTGACATTTTTGAATTCATATGATATTTTTCATCTAATTTCTTTTGAACGTTATGCTTGAATTTTTTTGGATAGTTTTAAAGGAGCTCAATGAAAAATCAATAATATAAACTAGCAGTTGCACCATATGTTGCAAAGGAATCATTATAAAGCACTGCAGTAACATAGAGGAAATGAGTAGTATAGAGGAACAAATATGTTATGTGATTTAATTGAATATTTAACTTGTAAATATTAATTATTTTATTTAAAAAAAATTATAGGTTTGGAGAATTGTTTGGATAAAGAAATTTGTTTTTTTATAACCTAATTAGTAGTATAGAGGAAAAAATATGTGATATGTTATGTTATTTAATTGAATATTTAACTTATAAAAATGAATTATTTTATTTAAAAAAATTATAGATTTAAAGAATTGTTTGGATAAAGAAATTGAATTTTTTATAATCTAGTTAGTATAGATAGCGCATAGATGAAAATATATATATTTTTAAATAGAATAAACAACATATTTATTATTATTATTATTTAAAAAGAACTCCACAACATAATAAATATAATTAAGTGTAAAAAATTTGATTTTTGAATACTATTTTCATTTATTGTCTAAGTGAAAAAATTATTATTTTTATAGTTTGAATAATTTATTAATTTTTCAACTTCATAAATAAATTTACAATTTATAACCACAAGAACTACAAAGTGTTGGGATTTCTTTTTAATATAAAAAATAAAATTTGTTTTTAAAATAAAAGTTTACAACGTTGTCCTTGCATACAAATATAATTTAAATTACTAAAAATAAAATATAGCATAGCATACATCAAGCAACTACATTTAATGTTAACTAACTGTATTTCAATATTTTTGAATACTATTTTCATTTATTGTCTAAGTGAAAAAATTATTGTTTTTATAGTTTCATTTATTTTTATATATAATAATGATGATTAATTTATACTGAAATTAAATTTGGTTTATTTTTTTTGGCTGCTAAAACATTAGTAAAAAGCAAAAATACAAATATGTAGAATTACTAATTACTGCCCACCAAAAATATAGCAAAAAGTAAAAATCTAAATATGTAAAATTATTACTTTACTAACCACCAAAATTAATCAAATCATTAGAAAATTAATTTTTCGATTTCATAAATAAAAATACAATTTATATGTGACCAAGAACTACGAAATTACTAGGATTTCTTTTTAATATAAAAATTAAATTTGTTTTTTAAAAATAAAAAGTTTACAACGTTGTCCTTGTGCATACAAATATAATTTAAATTACTAAAAATAAAATAGCAACAACATTTAATGTTAACTAACTATATTTCAGTTATTTAATGGAAAACAAAGACGAGGGGAGACCGTGCATACAAAGTGTCGGTTTTAGTCTGTAATATCGGTGATGACACTTACTCCCATCATCCATGTCTCAGCGTTGTTTCCCACCCCTTCCATAATTTCAAAATAATGCTCGTAGGGATAGACAAATCCATTATGCATCGATTGTATTCTTTTTGGACATTAAAGTGATTCTAGGCATTCTGCATTGGACGAAACAAATCATCACAGGCCAAAGGAAGTGAGTGTTGCTTCCTCATCTCTTTATCATGTAACTATTAGGCCTTCCACATTAAACATCTATAATTACAGCGGTATTTAACCTCAACAACCCTAAGAACACAAACAAATTTCATCTGAACATTATCCTCAGAATGGATCGAAATAAAATCTATTACAGCTTAATGAAAGTTAGAGAAAAAAATAATGTATCGCTTTAAATTTTTTAGTAAGTCTGCTTGAAATCCAAATATACAAAATGTTATGCATCTGTTGCGGCATACAGGCAAGATCAATTCAATTGGACCTTCAAAGAAATGTCAAACAATAGAGGAATCCAAAGAAAAATGGATGTAACTTTTCTTGAAATTTAAACAATTGTATGAATTAGATGAAAGGAATCAGGCAATTACCAGGACCCGTGGAAACACATGCAGTTGTTGAACATGGAGGAGAATGAAGTTATAAGACTGCTAGATGTTTGTTTGAACTTGTTGGATGTCTATTTGAGCCGCCAAGAGATGTTTGCATGTCCATTCAGAGTCACGCATAGTCTGTTGGATGTATTTTTGAGCTGCCGAGAGATGTTTGCACGCCCATTCAGAGTCACTCATAGTCTCCTCACTCTCGCTCTCATGCATTGTAACCACCATATTCACCATCTTAATTTTTCTATGTAACTGATTAAAAATAACATAATTTAATCCTAAGGTAGAAATTATTTGAATCGTCTAACATGAAAATCAAAGGTACACAATGATACACGTAGCAGTTTAAGAAAAATGTTTTAAAATAAGAATGCTTTACAACGTAAATATACAAAATAAAAACATTTCGAAAAATACCACCATCTTCATTTATGAGTCCTCTTCAAAAGAGTACTCTTGTTTTTTGAATTTATTTAAATAGTAAAAAAAAATCGTACATGAATGCGTGTGTTTGAAAAATGTAATTCAAATATTTATTCGTCAACTTCAAAAAAAAGGTAAAAATTATAATTTTGCATAAAAAAATAAAGTTTTGATATACATAAATTAGTTCTCTCTATGTATATCCCACTCATATGTATATGTATATGTATATATATATATAAATTTATACATTTTAGACTAAGTTATTGTACATGAACATACACATACCTATTAAGGTGTACGGAAATTTCATTTAATGAAAAATTGACATATTATATGACACTATTTTTTTTTTGGAAAGATCATCATTAGGAAAACAACATAATTCTCCACAAATTTCCTTTTAATCACAATAAAATTTCACAACACTTAGATGAATTTTGAGGGCTTCAATTCAATAAAAGAGTAAAGTTTTGAAATTTTATTGCCACATTTGGCCCAAAAGTGTAACCCTTCTTCATGAATTCACTTCCATTTACAAGTCATCTCATCCTCATTTGAATTGATCATCTTGGGAACTCCACTTCTCAAAGGTTGGTTCCTTCATTGCTCCCTTATTAAGGACAGAATGTAGGAGGTGATATTTGGCTCAATGAAATCCAAAATGAGGAAAAAATGAGCCCATAGTGTATAAAAATTAAGACACAAAAGGTACTTATGCACATTCCAAAGGACATGTGTGCATTCCTATGCCTTGTCTACCTAGCATCTTGGTTAGTAGTTTGGAACTTGCAATGTTAAGGACTTATGCATGTTCTTAGAAACATAAACATGATCCTACAAATGTGTGCTTCTAATAGCCCTATTACCACTTTTGAGACCATCAATAATGTGCAAACCTCAACTACTCAAATATGTCACCTAATTAAAAAAACACAAAATCATCTTATTGGAAAAAAAAATACATTACATAATTTACTTCATATATTTATCAATAAAATATATTTTAAATTACTATGTGATATATCCTAAATTAGATGAATGATTTTACATTTGTAATAAATATATAACAACCATCAAGAAAAGAATGTCCATACACATTATATAATATCCTCCATAAAATATGTAATAAAATATATATTACATGTCAAATTAAATGAATACTTTATATTTCATAAATATATACCCTAACCAATTAAATGAATGACTGGTATTTCATAATTGAACATATGATAAGATATACATAGTTACATTTGAAATGAATTATTGGTATTCCATAATTGAACATACGATAAGATATACATAGTTACATTTGAAATGAACGTTAGATACCCAAGTCATATTTCCATCATAAAACCATTAATAAAAATTGTATGATGGTTCGTCTTTGCCACTACGTATTTCAATCATGAAAATGTGAACACAATTTGTATTATTCTTTGCCACCACTAAAACAAAGGGTCGAGTTGTTGGAGGAAGGAATACTCAAGGACTCCCCACAAAGTCGTGCAGTACATGGTGGAAGTCTTCGAAGGGGAATAATTTCGTGACGCGGTACGAGGAAAAGTAATGAGGGGAGGCTCTGGGAATAATCATCTCACGCGGTAGGAGGAAAATTAACCTTATTTTAAGTTACGTAAGGAATCTAACTTGTAGTTACTTTCGCCTTCCACCGACCTGCAAATATCATGATGAGACGAAAGCGTATGTTGTGCGTATTGAAATAGCTATTCACTTTCGTCCTGAGTTTTGACCATCGGAAATATGGAGTTTACTTTAATCTCCAGTCCAAAATATGGAGCTCACTAGTTGTCCAAAGTATGGGTGTCGATTTTCCAGTGAGAATCCAAAATATTTAGGTTAATTTTATGTTCAATATTAAATGGTAATCTAACATTAATGTATATGTCGTCCTAAAAAATTTCAAACAAACTTAAAAACAATTCTCATATATAGAGAAAAACAAAAATATTAAGCATTTAAACTCAAATACCAAAAAAATATATCCAAAATATCGAAATCACCAAAACCTGAGATGACTCCCAAAAAAATCAAGGTCAAATTCTTAGCTCCTAAAATATGGTCACCAAAAATATGGCGTCGTTTTTCATCTTCGGTCCAAAATATCGACTCGACATTCATATTGACTATTGACCTACGCAGACAGAGAGTCTACTTCCATCTTAGTTCTCACCAACCAATCAATCTTGAGGTCGCCAGCAAATAGTCTCCCTTCGTCTTTCATTTTGAGTCCTAACCAACCGAATTATCTAGTCTTCTTTCATCTTCACCTTCACTCCTGAACTATCAGTCCTGAACTGCCAATCGATCTCATTGTCATTGTCTTTATTGCTATTTCATTTCAATGGCACAGACATCCACCACTCCCAAACCCACACTATATATATCTTCCCCTTCTGTTAAATACCCATACCGCTATGATGTATTCATCAATCACCGTGGACCAGACAGGAAAAACACCTTTGCTAGCCATTTTTACTATCGCTTGCTCTCACAAGGATTGCAACCTTTCCTGGACAGAGAGGTATTGCAAGCAGGTGGATTTTTGTCTCCTCAAATTGAAGCTGCCATCAGAACGGCCTAAGTGCAGATCGCCATTTTCTCACCTCGATATGCTGAGTCAAGATGGTGTCTCGATGAACTCGTGTTCATGTGCGAGTCTGGGGCTACCATTGTTCCCATTTTTTATAACGTGAAGCCTTTTGAACTTCGATCAAAAGATAAAGATGCACTGTATGCTAAACCACTTAGAAATCATGAGAAGATAGGGAGATACGATCGTCAAACACTTGAAAATTGGAGAAAAGCGCTCTCTCACGTCTCCTCCATAATCAGTTTCGAACTGGAGGCCTACAATGGGTTGGAGCTCTTAACTCTTGTTGGAATTTATGAATATTCCAGAACAACAATGGAGAGAGTAATACTCTCCTCCTTTAACATAGAGAAAATAAAAATTTCACTCACAAGACAGAGTTTCAACACAAAAACAACTTCTATTCCTTTTTAAAAAAAATTGTTACAATGTTTCCTCACTGAAAGGGATTTCAAAAGTAGGACTGCTACAAACACAATGCCTAGAATGACTTCACTGTCTCACACAGACAACACTTTGTCTCTGTGTCTAAAAACAAAAACTACACTGCTGTGTATAAAACTATTACGCACTGCTAGGCCTTTCAAAATTATAACACTCTGTTCTCTTTTGCATCACGGGCTCTTTACATTATATATATCTCGGCACTTTACAAAATACGAAAGACTATATCGAAATTAAAACTAAATTTAAATTTAAAATGTATTGCCCTTTCAGGCCCACAACACTATAGTGCGCATATGTTATAAACTATTCCAAGGTTAGAAAACCTTTCGCGCTATATAAAACATTTAAAACACAAACCTTAATAAAACTGAAACAAGTCTTCGTCACACGATAACCATCGGACTTCAAACAAAAATTGAACCAAACTTCATGAACCAATTTTGCGTACCAAAAACTGAACTGGTGACGTCAGCTCCTGAACGCGCGATGGATTATTAAATCCATCGTATAATCTCATATCGTGTCTACCCAAGGCTTGCTGACGCAAGTGCCATATGTGACGCGAAAACCAACTATCAAATCCAGTGTGTAATTGTATTGGGTCCGGACATAAAACAAAACACATGGACCAACTGAAAATGTTCTGATCGCCGATTATAAACCGGACGCGATGGCCTACAATAAACTCCATTGCATAATAGTGGATCGGGTCTGCCATATGCAATCGGGCCATAAACAAAAGTTAAAACATTTCAAAGACTTCCGATTCCGATTAAGGATCGGAACCGAGACCAAAACATAAACTGCACTGTATAAGAATAGATCGAGTTCGCCATTTCATATTGCAATTGGACCATACAACAATGCGCTCTCGATTGTGAACTTGCGACTGTATATTAAACTGCCCCATGGTCTTGTGGACCCGCGGACCTTGGTTTATGTGGAGGGCGATTTAAAATGGTTGTGGTATTATGTATATGTGATACCTCTGATTGCATTGAATGCATCAGACCTCCATCATCAACAAGACACTATTCTTGTGGGGACCGCAGGGTTTATAAAAGAAAATTAAAATGCCCGCATACATAAAAAACAAAATATCTCTGTTTTGCCAAAAACAGAGACTATCCCCGAATCACTTAAAAGACTATGTTCTTCAAATAAAAGGACTGCGTCGATTAAAAAAAATTGAAACTGACTGATCACTGCATTTTTATAAAGCGGCTGGAGGAGAAAAAACTGGAGATAAAAAATGGAAAGCAGCTCTGCACAACCACTATTGAAAGTAACATTTCAACACTCCCCCTTACTTTCAACTGCTGGGTTATTAGTCATACCCAGGGATTTTCTCAAAAATTCAAAACTCTTCTGCCCCAATGGCTTGGTCAGAATGTCTGCAAACTGCTCCTGAGTTCTGCAGTGCTCCAAAACAATTTCTCCATTGTTTACCAATTCCCTGATGTAATGAAATTTTATGTCAATGTTTTTCATTCTTTTGTGAAACAAAGAATTCTTAGATAATGCAATAACTGAGCTATTGTCACAAAAAATCACAGTTTCTTTTGCTTGCTCTTGGCACAAACTTCTTAACATCCTCCTCATCCAAATTTATTGACACGTTGCTGCTGTAGCTACCACATATTCTGCCTCTGCTGTAGACAATGCTACAATAGGCTGTTTCTTAGAAGCCCATGAAATGGCTCCTGACCCCATGTGAAAAACATAATCGGAAGTGCTCTTCTGATCATCTACACTTCCAGCCCAATCACTGTCAGTGTATCCAACGAAATCTGGACATTCTGAAGTAGTATATAAAATGCCATACGTTTTGGCTCCTTTAACATACCTCAGAATTCTCTTCGCTGCCCGCCAATGTGCATCCTTTGGCTTCTCCATGAATCTGGAAATCAAACTAACAACATGCATTATGTCGGGCCTAGTTGTAGTCAAATACATGAGGCTGCCAACTATGCTCTTGTACAAGCTAAGATCAAAATCCTTGTTGTTGTCCTCTCTGCTGAGTTTTAATCCCATCACTGTGGGAGTGATTTCCGATTTGCTCTCCTGCATGTTAAATCTTTCAACCACTTCATTAACATATTTTGCCTATGAGATAAAAATCCCATTTTCATCTTGTTCTAATTCTATTCCTAAGAAGTATCTCAACAAACCCATGTCAGTCATTTCAAATTCTTCTTTCATGACTATTTTAAAATTTTCAATAAGGTAATCATCATTACCTATAAAAATAACATCATCAACATATAAAACAACAATTAACATTTTACCATCATTTTCTTTGATGTAGAGGGTGGGTTCTCCCTCACACTTTTCAAATCCATTTTCCATTAGATAGGAATCTATTCTACTGTACCATGCTATTGGTGCTTGCTTTAACCCATAAAGAGCTTTCTTCAACTTGTACACTTTGTGGTCTTGTCCTTTCTTTTCATAGCCAAGAGGTTGTTCAATGTAAACCTCTTCCATTAACACTCCATTTAGGAATGCTGACTTCACGTCCATTTGGTAAAATTTCCATTTGTTTTGTGCTGCTATGGACAACACTGCTCTCACGGTTTCCATTCTAGCAACCGGTGCGAAAGTTTCCTCATAATCTATCCCATGTTTCTGTTTATAACCTTTGACAACAAGTCTTGCCTTGTGTCTCTATTTAACAATATTGGACATTACTCTTGGTCTTATTGACCCATTTAACACTCAATATCATGCTACCTTTTAGGAGACTGTCTGATTCTCGTGGATTTCTTTCTATGGCATTTGTCACTTCTCATCCATAGCTTCTATCCATTTCTTAATCCTTAATAGCTTCTCCGAAATGAATAGGGTCATAACGACACTATAAAGAAAACAAAGAGTTCATACATTCATTGGTTGCCTCTTGTTCATAAATGTCATTTAAATTTCTGAACTTCTTACCTCTTTCATTTGGTGTACAAGTGCTTGAAGAAGCACTTGAATTTCCTCTTTGTGGTGTGCTTGGAGAAGCACTTTCATTTCTTCTCAAGGGTGTCTCTTGCTGCCCTTGTGTTGGTGCTGTTGTTTGGGGATGTATTTTAGCCAACTCATCATCAATCTTCATCATGAGACAAACAATTTTTATCTATGTATTAAATAGCTTTAATTTTCTCTTTTATGTCTAAAATAAAAGAAGGCAGGCAGGTCTTCAATAGTATTCAATAGCTTTAATTTTCTTTATGTCTAAAATAAAAGTGTGCTACATCATATCTAACTTCAATATTTTGATGCTAGGTTGCCTGACACCTCAAAGGCAACCAAAGCTAGGATTGAGAAAAAGGGCCATCACAAGCTCGGCCAGGGTGGCTACTTGAAATTAGCTGCAAGAATTGTAATTAAGTAGCTAAACATCTTATAATTAATTATATCGCCTTCCAACGTTTTTGTAATCCTATCAAATATGATTAAAAATACACAATCATATGTAATGTAGGGTGATGAATTCGGAACAGAAACTACAGAGGAAGATAAAAATATCTCTTTCCATTTCGGCTATCAAGCCGTAGTTGAATTTCGCAAAAGCTTGGGGCAGGTCCCAAGATCCAGAATGCCTGATAAGGTAAAAAATTAACCTTTCAATATGTTTGTTTTCGTCCATAAATTTAATGTCTAACAATTTTGTTTAAATCAGGGGAGCAGCACTACTGACGAGGAAAATAACCCAGTTTTAGAGCCAGATGTAGATGATCCTCACGTGCAACCTGATCATTGTAGTGGGGACCAGGCCGACAATGCTACTATCAGTGAGGGCCGTGACGGTAATTAATTTCCACTTACAATTTTTTCTAATTATACCTTGATGGTTGTCCTTATAACGTTTTTTGTTTAAATGACAGAGAATGTTTCCCTTGAGGATCTTACCACCAGAGAGGAAGACAGGGCAACAGTCCCAACGGCGACAACTGGTGCACCAGGTAAATAATCTCATTGCAATTTTTTTTGTTAATATTACCGAACTAGTTCAATGATATTTAAAAACTGACAATTAAAATTTAATATTATCTGTTTTTGTAGGCGATGCCCCGTCACTGGATGAGACCAGACATCGTGACTACGCAACTAGGTCAGCAGTGCGGGTCGAAAGGCACGAAACAGGAGCAGAGCACAATGATATTGATGATGTAATTAGGAGCTTTAGAAATAGGAAGAAGAAAAAGAAAATTTGATAATGTAAAATATTGTATTATTATAAGACAAACGTTACCATACTTGGAACGTTTTTTACGTTATATAAAAAACTCATTTATCATACTATTTTTATGTCAAACATTAATTTCAATGTTTCCTTGTGTACTTTTTGTTGAATTGTTTTTTTATTAGTTATTGAATATTTTTTTTTATGCTCATGAAAGTAAAAAATGAAATATAGATTGGGTATTGGGGAATTGAGAGTGATGTGAGGGGGGGGGGGAGGGGCCATAAGAGCTTCCACCTTCACATGGTTGGCCCTGTTTAGTAGAGAATAATTTATTGGAGCAATTTAATCTTGGAGCAAACCTCCTCGATCTAGTGTAGCAACAAAAAAGTCAATGTTGACTTAGTTGCTACTCTTTCAGATCGTGGGAGGCTTGTTCCAAGTTCATGCGACTCCAATAAATTGTTCTTGAAACGAAGAGGAGCTTATTCAGGTATGTTTTGAAATTTTCAACATATGTTCTAACATTATCATAAGAATGTATCTTAGAGTAAAAAATACTACATCAATTACTTGTATTTATTGTATAGATAATGATGGATTTTGATTGACTTGGCAGTGCAGGTAAAAATCCTCTTGCATCATGAGTAATACAACTTGTCAACCAGGGTCATGTCCAGGATATTTTTGCTTGTGCGCTTGACCAGGTTCGTAATGTCACATTTTGTAAGTTCCTTTACAGTTCATAATTCAATATTAAGCTTGTTCATGATTATTATCTACGTTTTTTGTATGTGTTTTTTCATCTATTTGATTGTAAGCAACTCTGCATGTTTCCTGTTGTTCACTATGATTTCTCCCATTACCACTCCCAGGATGAATCCGACTTTATTGTTACATAGGTTACTTTATTATTACTATGATTTCTCCATTTACGATTTCATAGGTTACATCATGTAAAGTTGTCAATCTCAGGTTGGTGATGAGCTTTAGTTCTCCAGATTTGGGGCTTTTCTGATATTTTCTCCCTCATGTCATTCCTGCATAACCTCGTTTTTTGAGCATGCCAATTCTTCCCAACTATCTTTATATGTCTGTAATTTTGGAATTTGATTTAAAAAACTAGTACCCAACTTTGAGTTCAACTGGTGTTCGTGTAAGGCTGTTTGGGCTTTGGGAAATATTGTTGGAGACTCTGCAACATTTAGGGATCTTGCCCTTAGTCATGGAGCTCTGAGGCAGGTGCTTGCCCAGTTGAATGATACTGCCAGAATTTCAATGATAAGAAATGCTACATGGGCTCTGTCAAATTTTTGCCATGACGTAAACCCCAACCACTATTCGAACAGGTAAGAAGAATACATTTTCTGCCTCTTATTCTTAGTTCGCAGATACTGTGGATTTTTTTTATAGATCTTGGTGCTTGGTAGATTTGGACGTAATATGGACCTAGGCGCTTGTTCATTACAATGACTTCGTCATCAGGTTTTAGAAAATGCTCAGAAATTTGGGTTTCACAAGGGGATTACCCTTGCTTGCAATTATCGATTATCAATCACATTCAAAAAAAGTCTTTCGTAGCATTGCTGAGCTCTTTGTAGGTGAATTTACGAGGCAATTTCACAATATCTGAACTAAATTTGTCTGTCCTTTTCAATACTTTGTGCTTGTAACAGAACCAGACAAACAATCTAGTGGCCAATGCAACAACAACAACACCTCCTGTTGCAATGCCTGCAATTCACCCTCTCTACATGCATGAATGACTATGGCACCCTCTTTTGTGAACAGGTACTGGAGCTGAAGGTACTGGTTTCGATTAGGATCGTGGAATTCAACATCCAAAATAGTATCAAATTCCACTACAATAGTATTCCCCGGTGAGGGCAACAGTTCATTGAGACCTATTGGACTCATCACCCCCAAATAGCCTCCAGGGCTACCCAGAGTGTGATCATCTTTGTTGCTGAGTATATTTTTATTTTTTTAGTGAGAGTTTAGGGTTTCTCTAACATAGCTTCAGAAATCCGATTCAGTGCCTACTTGAATATCGTCACATAATACTCATGGTTTGGATTGATGAGCATGCTCTGAATGGTTGGTTGATTCATAAGAACCACCCATATAGTCATCTTGAGATATTTCATAAGTTTTCTCGGGTTTCCTTTTTCACCATTTCTAGTGGGTGGGATGGTGTGGGGTGATCCATCAATATTGGTGCTCTTGTAGTAGGGAATTTGTTTTTGGGGATATAAAGGAGCATTTGATGTAGATATCCCATTGGATGCATTCATAGATGGGCACGAGAGGTCTAGAATTTAAATTAAAAATATGCAACCTCTAGCATGGCAACCTGAAGGCTGCGAGAGACACTGGTTAAAGATTGTTTTGTGGTGGCCTTAATATAGTCATGATTTCTTTCTATTATATTAATGCAAATATATAGTCCGGTCTCATTAAAATGAGGATTGTGGTTGTATTTCTCTTTGGTTGTTTCTCTCTTAATGCTCCAGAAGTTGCCAAAAGTTGCTATAGTTGTTTAGTTTGCCTGTTACAACTTAAAAGTGGTTTTTAGCAATGGGAGTCATGTTTTTTAAGGTTCATACTAATATGAAGATCTTGTAATTCTATATTCGGCATAAGAGAAGATGGCCTCTGCTTTGGGCAGTATGACAACAATTGCCACATCTACCTCATTGGGTAACAATGGAAAGGGGAAGAAGTTGGGTGCAATGTTTGATAATTATGGCAGATAATTGTCTTCTCTTTCAGTTTTTTCACCCATTTCCTTTAATCGCTCAAGCAGAAGAGGGACTCTAAGATTACGCGACAGAGAGAAGGTAGTTAATACAAGAGCTATGGAAAAGGAGTTGTACTTCAACAAGGATGTCTCAGTGACAAAAAAATTGCAGGTCAGAGAAAAAATTATGTTTAAAGGAAGGTCACCTGCACGTGAAACTTCACTGCGGTGGATCTTTCCTTGTCCACTTATATTCAATTTTAATGTGTTATTTTAATTTTTCATGGAGGGTTGTTTTGGCATATGGTCTGGCATTCAATTGCACACTTACCGAAAGCATTGTCAATTTGTCTTGCAGGCGGTGTGAACAAACTTGCTGATCTTGTTGGAGTCACCCTTGGGGCGAAGGGAAAAATGTTGTCTTGGAGAACAAGCATGGTTCTCCGAAAATAGTTAATGATGGTGTGACAGTAGCTAAGGAGGTAATTTGTAGATGTGTGCTCTGGTTTTCTTTTTAACATTGTATTAGTTCCCCCTCTTAAATGTCTTATATTTGGTAGGCATAATTTGAAAACTCAAAGGTGAAAGGAAACATATTTGTTACCTAGTGGTCTACTTGGCCTATGGACTAGCCACATTAGAGTAATGCATAAATCTTTTCACAACAATAAAAGGAAAGGGTTATGGCTGAGTCAAATTTTATTGTTATTGACAGTGTAATGAAATGTATCTCAATGCTATGGTTTTGGCCTCTTTATTGGTTGAATTAGAGGACCCAGTTGAAAATATTGGGGCCAAGTTGGTAAGGCAAGCTGCGGCAAAGACAAATGATTTAGCTGGGGATGGAACCACAACATTTGTTGTTCTTTCACATGTTGGAATATTGAAAAATTCCAGAACAATGAATGGAGAATAAATCTCCCTTCCTCTAACACAGAGAAAATAAAAATTTCTTTGACAGGAGACAGAGTTTCAATACTTTGAAAACAAACTTCTATTCCCTTCAATAACTCAAAAAAAAACTATTACACTACTTCCTCACTGAGAGTGATTACAAAATTATGACTGCTACAAAACGCAGTGCATAAAACCAACTCACTGTCTGTTCAAAACAAACATACTCTGTCTCTAAGACACTCTGCTGTGTTTTTCCCTTTCGCACTGCTGTGCATACACACTTAAAAAGTTACACTCAATTTTTCACTTTTTACACACTGCTATGTAATAAAAAATTTACGTACTGTCTATAAAAAAATCTACCAAGCTTTTTCGACCTTTTTATTTTTATATGCCGGAACATATAAAACATATTATAATAAACCCTCTTTTAAAAAAAATAAAATTAAAACTAAATTCTATGGCCCACCTTTCATTTCGCATATGATATATATATAACATATGTATATATTAAATCATACATAAAATGAAATTATCAAAACATTAAAGAACCCTTTCCGTCGGACTTCAAAATTCTGAATAGATTGAATTTCAAAACTAAATTGCTGCTCCAAAATGGGATTCTAACTGCCCGCTCTTAATTTGTAACGTATGGAATTTTCAATCCAATGTGCTCTATAAAAAATTCGAGTCCGATTTTCGTGTTTTCAACATTACCTTCAATTTCATGCGATCCAATATTAATGCTCTACGTGTCTCTCCTTTTGAATTTACAAACTCGGGTGGTAAATTCTGCTTGTTTAATTTCTGGTTAATGAATTGGCGTTAATGTTATTGTTATATTGAAGGATAACTCGCACAGTAAATACGGCCGCTGGGTCGTTTCTACAAAAAAACTTGCAGAATTTTAAATGTCAATCTCCTAATTTCTCGGATGGCGTGCAAGCAACCTAAAAAAAAAATGTTGCTGCCGCATCCATCCTTTCACGCAGCTAGCTTGGAAGTTAAAATTCAACAAAGACAAAGTATTTAATAAGTGAGGGTGTAAACGAACTTTTTGTCGATAGTACTATATTAAGATCATCTATTCATTTTCGTAGGGTCTTATGGTGTTTGGTTTTTTAGTTTTGCCAGTTTAATGGGAGGTTTAAGATAGTTTTTGAGTGAAAAAAATGTTATCGTATTAAATTTTTTGGTTCTTTTGTCAAAATTTATGAGCTTTGTTAGAAATACAAAACTAACAATGGTTGCATCTAAATTTGTGGAAAATAATTTGAAATGAAACCTTTTTGTTTGGGTTGTTGCAAAGCAGTGCAAACCCCTGCTCAAATTACTAGGGGCATCAAAAAGACAATAAAGGCCCTTGCTCTTTTAACTCAAAATTTTGTCAAAGAGGTAAATCCTTTGCCTTTTGAGTAGGTTGGTTTTCCTTTTGGCTGATGGTTTGGTGTATGTAATTGAATTAGTTTCCTAAGGTGCATTTTTGGTTGCAAACTCCTTTTCATTTTTCATGGGCGTATTGGCCTTTGTGGAATACATTTGATTGTGTGGTCTTGTTAGACGGCTAAATATTTGTAGTTGTTTAATCTTATGGCCGAGGTGCACTTTTATTATGGAAATAGTTGATGCAATATTGTCATTTAATCCCCATCGGGCAGTAGCATGTCGAGAAGTTTCTTGTGAAACATTTGTTATTCAAATGACATTTGATCCTATACAGCATCATGCACTTGACTTCAAAATTCATTTTCAAAGTGTGCCGCATAATTCCTTAAAATTAAATATTTGTGTTGTTTTAAACCATTATCTTTTTCATATATTGATGTCGAAATGAGAAAAGACTTTGGTATGAAACCAATCCGTGAATACTCTCCAAAGAAACAACTACTCTAAGACATGATTTTAGAAGTAGAAGAGTATGTACTTATGAAGCATATAAAGATATCCTTGATGCATTAATGTTTGGCTAGGTTATTTTTGGAGGAGAAAATAACTCCTTATTCTAGAATAGTGATCTTCAATACAAGTAAATGCCGAGAAGAGAGATCATCGTGTGACATAAACCTATTAACAAAATTGAACAGAATGATTATTAATTATGACATACTAAGTTGCTCAAGTGATTTTTAGACTATTTGTCTTTAACATGTAAAAATGTTAAATTCCAAACTTAAATAATCATGGTTTGGCATCATGAGCTTGACTAATTGTCCACCATGCTCATAATTTCATTGTTGTATTCATATCTATAAACAACGTTTCTCAAATAATAATAAAAAAGTCTTTACAAGAAAAACTGCACCTCCATGCCGCTGCCTCAGGAAACAAAGTCAAAATTGCATTACACAATCCGAAACATAAGAATCTCCTATATCCCTGGTATGTATCCAAATTCTTATAATAGTGTCTTCAAGACTTATGTTGACATTGCCAATGAGATATTTAAGAAAATGAAAGATGGAGCCTCTTCATTGTTGTATATGTAACAATCTTTTATTAATATAAAGAATGATGGTTTTGTCTTTCGAAATGAAATGTAAAAATAATTTATTGTGGTCAATTGAAAAGTTTTTTATTTAAAGCTTTTCATTATGGAAGGGCGACATAGATATATCCTCTTCTAATTGAAATTCAGACCCGCTCCCTTCAAATTTTATCACTATGTGGGACCTTAACAAACAATAAAACTATTCGCCGTGCGTTATATAAAACATATAACAAAACCTTTGTCAAAACTTCAAACGAACCCTTGGTACCTATGGTATTTCATCATGAATTGATCATTTTTACCATGTACCTTCTTCTAGAGGAATATTCTTCCACTTGATTAGGTACTTCATAATGGTTATATGTCAAAGAGATAGAATGTTTATCTATAACTTTTTGTGGTTCAAAAATCAACTTTCATTCTTCATCTAATTTTGGAAGTTCTATTTACATTTAGCATATTTTTTCCCAAAACCTTTTTTAGGCAAGATACATGAAAGTTCTATGAATGTAAGAAGAAGGAAAATATAATTTCTATCCCACTTGTGCAATATTATGAATAATTATTTAGGGCCATAACATTTCTTGAAAGCTAATTCTTTATTCTTCTTTTTCTTGAATGAAGATTGCTTATAATGCTATAATTTAAAAAATACCCAATTACCCTCAAATTATCTTTCACTTCAATGTTGTTCCCCTTGTTGTTTTATCATGTTTCATGTCATTTGAAAGTTTTCCATAATAATTTTCAAAGTTTTTAGTATTTTCCATATGTGACTCTGTTTCTATACTTTGGAATTATCTTGCAAAGTAAGGAGATACTAGGAGTTGGATATCCATAAAGGGCCTTAAATGGAGAAATTTTAGTATGATGTGATAGGTAGTATCATATTACCATCCTTCCTTTGATGAACCCACTTCATCCATTAAGATTGCTTTTCTAAAGAGTAACATTGTAGATAACCTAAAAACATTTTGTTAACTATTTTTGTTTGACCATTTGATTGTGTTTGATATGTAGAACTCATGGCAGCTAGTGTTTCTCCACTCATATTAAATAATTATTTCAAAAAGTTTCTTGTTACTATTACTTTAGGAAAACCATGAAGACTATGAATTTCTTTCACGGACACTTCTGCCACTTGGCTTGTTGTTTATGTACTTTGAGCTCTACAAAAAAAATCTACAAAATTTGTTTATATAAATGACCACAAAAATGTAATACTTACCTTTATATTTCAGTAACCCTGTAATAAAGTCTATTGATATATCTTCTAGTCTTTGAATATGTATGTGGAATGGTTGAAGTAACCTTAGAGATTTTACTATCTCTCTTTTATTTATTATGCAAACCTGACCTTCTCTTACAAAATTTTGAATATCTTTCTTCATTCCTTCCAAAAATATATTTTTTTATCCTTTGAGATGTTTTAAGGAACCCTGCGTCCTACCATCAAAGAGACATGGGACTCCCTTACTATTTGTTTATTCAAATATGCTTGCGTGCATAAAAATATTCTACATTTGCACCAAAGTATATCTCTCTTTCACTCCCAATGCTCCATAGAGTTCATCCCATCCTTTATAAATTTTAGTTTTTGTTTATTACTATTGTCATTTTTCCATTATGGCAAGCTTCTTCTAGCCACCTAGGAATAGAAAATGTAATTGGATATAAATTTGAGGCCTCTTCTATTTTAGAAAAAGCATCATGTACTAAATTTTCCTTACCCTTTTTGCAGATTATCTCAAAATTAAAACTTTGCATTTTTTCTCCTCATTTTTGTTAATCTTCTAATGAAAATCATAGCTTCAAATAATACTTTATGCTATCATGGTATATCTTGACTTTAAAGTACCTCCCAATGATATACTATCCCCATTTTTTATTGCATGTAATATTGCTTCCATTTATTTTCATACGTAGATTTCACCAAATATTTTCTTTGAATTCCTTGCTTTTAAAAGCCAATGATATCCCTTATTGTGTTAATGTTACGTAAATTCCTTGTCCTAGTGCCTCACACTCTACTATGAATGTTTTACCAAAAGTAGGTGAAACCGATGTTGGTGTAGAAGACATGGCATCCATTAAAAGAGAGAATGCCAAAGTAGCCTCATCATTCCATATAAATGATATTTTCTTCAAGAGATATGTGAGTGGACTTGAAATGCATGCATAATTCTTAACAAATGATCAATAATATCATGTAAGTCTAAAAAATCTTCTAGGAAGCCTTATTTTCTTAGGAATAGGTCATTTTGTAATAGCTTGCATCTTTTGAGGCTCCAACTTCACTCCTTTCTTTAAAACAATATGAACCAAATACTCGAATTCTTATTTCCCAAAAGCACATTTGGATATTTTTACATAAAAATGATTGTTCTCAATAATTATTTATATAACTTTTCCACATATTTAGTGTGGTATTCCCATGATTTATTATAAATATGTGTATTATCAAAGAAAACCAACACAAATTTTATAAGATGGGATCAAACAAAATTGTTCTTAAGTCAAGCCCGCCGGACTTCAAACGGCGATAAACCATAATTCAAACCAAATTCGTGTTCCAAAATAGCTTGCTGACGTCGGCCAATTTTGTGACGCGAAAACCAAATGAATTCCGCCCTAATCTTTTTCGGGTCTGAAGTTGGGCTGGCGTACGGAGGGAGAGTTGTGACGCGAATTTCTTATCAAATTCACCCTAATCTTTTTCGGGTCCGGATTTCCACTGCGCGAGCGGCCCAAACAAAGATCCGCTCCAATCAATTTCTGCCACGTGTCCTCAATAAAAACTTTCCCTGCTCCCAGCTGCGGGTGCATTCGATGGCATTTAAGGCGATGGGACATGGATGTGGCGATTTCATATCAATCACATTAAGATTTAACGCTGTTCAATTAAGTTCCAAGGTTTTCACATCAAATCGCATTAAATTTTAACATTGTTCAAGATTGGACCTCCACTCTCGTTAGCGATTTTGCATGCTCCAATATGATCCGGCCTTCGGCTCTCATTAATGATCAGAGATAAATTATGATGAGCGTCCTTCGATTGCATTGCATTGATAAAATGGCATTTCGCTATGGTTTTTCAGACAAACCGGTTGCTGGGTTACACTGCCTGCTCACTGTGACAAGAAGGAGAAGTGGCCAGCTGAACTGCTGCGTAGACCTTGCTGCATATCTTCATTTCTCTCGGTCTGGTCCTTGTCTGTCTTCCTCTGTTTCTTAGAATTCTGCTTCTCTATCTCCTCTTGTGCCCACTGCTAGTGAGACTGCACCCATGCCTCGTGTGCATCAAAGGATGTGTTGCCGCAGGGGGAGCACTAGAGGTCAACTCTTGCACTCTCCCTCCAGCCCCTCAACCGAGTTGTCTTTCGGCCAGTCCAGTGATTATGCAGGTCGCTATCCAAATACTAGGAGTGGGCGGGGTCGGGTTGTAGGATCTGGCCACCGTATGGATTCCCCTGCTCCTCGTTTCCCCACCGCTAGTTCACCTTCTCCCACGACGCGCACTGCACAATTTTCCTTTAATTTCTCTCTCAACCGCCCACGAATTACAGCTTCAGTCACTGTGGTTTTCTGCGAGGAGGCCCAAACGGAGGAAGAATGCACCCGTCCGGCGGGTCTAAGCTCGGAAAAAGCCGGCCAGCATTCGGGCCTTCAGGAGGGGAGCCGTGGCATGCATGTGGAGGTAGCACCTAGCGATCCTGGACCTTCCGAAGGATGGTGCCGAATCGTGGAGGAACCACCGGAGGAGTAGTTTGGTTAATTTGTTTTTCTTGCTTAGCAGACCCACTTAATTGGGCTGCTTTTAGTTTATTTTACTGTGCTGGACCTTTGTAATATTTTTGAATTCTGTAAATTAAACGTTCAAGACTGGTTTCCCCGTATGAGGGTAGTCTTCTTAATTTTTTGATTTTTTGATGACAAATTTGCCATGAGTCTGGGCAATGATTTTGACTTCGGTGTAATTTTATTCCCATTGTTAATAGATTAACTTTACTTAGAAAAACAAATGTTATCCTGTTTCTATTTTAAAACTATTTTTTGAAATACAGAGCCATGTTTATATGGTCTACATATTATACTCTTTATTTGTATATCTATAGGAACCTTTTTGCTATGAACAGGGTGGATGCTGTAGTGGGCTACTAATGGAAACAAGCGAGCCTGAACCTTACATCTCGGATGCAACAGATGGTTACCAATTTTGGAATCAAGCAAGCCTGATCTTACAAGCGAGCCTGGGTTTCTGCAGATGGTTATCACACTCCTCACATGATTAGCGTTTTTCTCTGTTCAAGGATTTTGGGTACTTTAATTTGTATTTGGAACAATGGACGTCGGTACTCTATCTATTGCTTTACTATTCTACCTACTGCTATTTCACTTTCTTATAGATGCCTCGAGCATATTTGGATGCTTTCTCAGATTTGTCGATAATCTCCATGTGGACCATTACTGGGTTTTATATCATGTCCCTATATGTGACATGGGGTATTTTTCTATCATTGTCTAGGGTGGGACTTCCACTTTTCTGGATGGATATTTGGGTTCCAATATTCAAATGTGAAAATGTAATGACTTCATGGATTGTTTTACTTCATATAATATATTCAAAACATTTTTTTTTCTCTTGTGAAAAAAAAATGATTAATGTTTATCACTCTGCCTTCAAAACTAGCGACGCTAGTCTATGTTGCTGGTTTATTGATATGGCCTGATGGTCTTTTTATATTTTGGATATATCACACTCCTCACATGATTAGTGTTTTTCTCTGTTCAAGGATTTTGGGTAATTTAATTTGTATTTGGAACAATGGACGTCGGTACTCTATCTGTTGCTTTACTATTCTACATACTGCTATTTCACTTTCTTATAGATGCCTCGGGCATATTTGGATGCTTTCTCAGATTGTCGATAATCTCCATGTGGACCGTTACTGGGTTTTATATCAAGTCCCTGTATGTGACATGGGGTATTTTTCTATCACTGTCTGGGGTGGGACTTCCACTTTTATGGATGTATATTTGGGTTCCAATCTTCAGATGTGAAAATGTAATGATTTCATGGACTGTTTTACTTCATATAATATATTCAAAACAACGTTTTTTCTCTTGTGAAAAAAAAAATGATTAGTGTTTATCACTCTGCCTTCAAAACTAGTGATGCTGGTCTATGTTGCTGGTTTATTGATATGGTCTGATGGTCTTTTTATATTTTGGACATATCACACTCCTCACATGATTAGCGTTTTTCTCTGTTCAAGGATTTTGGGTACTTTAATTTGTATTTGGAACAATGGACGTCAGTACTCTATCTATTGTTTTACTATTCTACATACTCTATTTCACTTTCTTATAGATGCCTCGGGCATATTTGGATGCTTTCTCAGATTTGTCGATAATCTCCATGTGGACCGTTACTGGGTTTTATATCAAGTCCCTGTATGTGACATGGGGTATTTTTCTATCACTGTCTGGGGTGGGACTTCCACTTTTCTGGATGGATATTTGGGATCCAATCTTCAGATGTGAAAATGTAATGACTTCATGGACTGTTTTACTTCATATAATATATTCAAAACAACGTTTTTTCTCTTGTGAAAAAAAAATGATTAATGTTTATCACTCTACCTTCAAAACTAGCTATGCTAATCTATGTTGCTGTTTTATTGATATGGTCTCATGGTATTTTTATATTTTGGACATATCACACTCCTCACATGATTAGCGTTTTTCTCTGTTCAAGGATTTTGGGTACTTTAATTTGTATTTGGAACAATGGACGTCGGTACTCTATATGTTGCTTTACTATTCTACATACTGTTATTTCACTTTCTTATAGATGCCTCGGGCATATTTGGATGCTTTCTCAGATTGTCGATAATCTCCATGTGGATCGTTACTAGGTTTTATATCATGTCCCTGTATGTGACATGGGGTATTTTTCTATCATTGTATGGGGTGGGACTTCCACTTTTCTGGATGGATATTTGGGTTCCAATCTTCAGATGTGAAAATGTAATGACTTCATGGACTATTTTACTTCATATAATATATTCAAAACATCATTTTTCCTCTTTTAAAGTTTCATTTTTTTTTTTTTTAAATTGAACTTGTCGTCGCTATACCGACGCCTTGTAAGCGTCGGAATTGCGA